>MCJB01048784.1:0-44914 GCA_002018475.1 Nicotiana obtusifolia
ATCGCATTTGGCTTCTATTATCTCTGCTCCAAGGTTCTTGGCTAGTTCAAGCCCTGCACTCATAGCCTCATACTCGGCCTCATTGTTAGTTAATCTTATGGCTTTGATAGATTGCCTGATTGTATTTCCGGTTGGAGGTTTTAAAACGATTCCTAAACCGGAGCCTTTTGAATTCGAGGCTCCGTCTGTGAACAGAGTCCACACTCTCGAAGGAGTTCCCGATTTAGTCAAGAGTTCCTTCTCGACTTGGGGAATAAGCGATGGTGTGAAGTCGGCGATGAAATCGGCCAGAACTTGTGATTTTATTGAAGTTCGAGGTCGATATTGGATGTCGTATTCGCTGACTTCGATGGCCTATTTGGCCAACCGGCCCTACAATTCGGGTTTGTGCATGATATTCATAAGCGGGTAGGTCGTTACCACGCAAATTGGGTGGCTTTGAAAGTACGGTTTTAATTTTCTAGAAGCACTTAGCAAGGCTAAGGCCAGCTTCTCTAAGTGTGGGTATCTGGTTTCAGCTTCCCCTAATGTTCTGCTGACATAATACACGGGGAACTGAGTACCCTGTTCTTCACGAACTAGGACCCCGCTTACTGCTACTCAGACACAGCGAGATAAAGGAATAATAACTCGCCCGTTTTAGGCGTATGTAATAAAGGTGGATTATAAAGGTACCTCTTGAGTTCTTCCAAAGCATGCTGGCACTCCGGCCCCCATGAAAATTCGTTCTTTTTCTTTAATAAGTTGAAGAACTGGTGGCTCCTGTCCGATGATCGGGATATGAATCGGCCTAATGCAGCAATCCGGCCTGTGAGTTTCTGCACGGCCTTAACACTGTCGATAACCTTTATATCTTCGATGGCCTTAATCTTGTCCGGATTGATTTCCGGAGCCTACTCCGAACGCGCATTTTTCTGGGTTTAGCTTCATGTTGTACTTCTTTAATACGTTGAATGTTTCCTGCAAATGGCTAAGATGGTCCTCTGCTCGCAGGGACTTAACTAGCATATCATCAATGTAAACTTCCATGGATCTACCTAGTTGGTTTTCGAACATTTTATTTACTAGGCGTTGGTAAGTGGCTCCCGCGTTTTTAAGCCCGAATGGCATCACATTATAGCAATAAGTGCAATATTTAGTGATGAAGGACGTTTTTTCTTGATCGTCCTTATCCATTTGTATCTGGTTGTATCCAGAATAAGCATCGAGGAAACTTAAAGCCTCGTGACCAGCTGTAGCATCGATCATACGATCGATGTTGGGCAGCGGAAAAGAATCTTTAGGGTAGGCTTTATTCAAATCCTTATAGTCTATGCACATCCTGAGTTTGTTTCCCTTTTTTGGTACTACCACTACGTTAGCTATCCATTCGGGGTATTTTACTTCTCGAATGGACCCTATATTTAGAAGTTTGGTTACCTCGTCATGAATGAAGGCCTGTTTGACTTCGGATTGGGGCCTTCTCTTCTGTTTGACTGGCCGGAATTTTGGGTTGACACTCAGCTTGTGTGTCGCGATCTCCGGCAGTATGCCTGTTATATCTAAATGGGACCAGGCAAAAGAATTTTCATTAGCGGAAAGAAAAGAAATTAATTTACTCCTGAGCTCGGAGTTTAATCCCGAGCCCAGGTATACCTTCCGGTCAGGTGCATCGTGACGGATTGAGATTTGCTCCAGTTCTTCAATCGTTTATTTGGTCGCATCGGATTCATCGGGAGCAACAAAAGACCGGGAAACCATGAAGTCGTCTTCAATCGGTTGCCTTCCCTCAACTTCGTCGATCGAGGGAGGCATTTGTAATTGCTATTTGGTTTTTTGTTGGTGATCGACCGGCTTAGATGTTGCTTCTTTTATTGAAAACATCTCCCTTGCTGCGTGCTGTTCTCCATCGATGGTGGTGACCCCTTCGGTAGAGGGGAACTTCAGCATCTGGTGTAAAGTCGAAGGTACTGCCCCGATATCATGAATCCAGGGTCTTCCGAGCAAGGCATTATACCTCATATCCCCTTCGATCACACAAAATCTCGTCGCCCTGGTAGTGCCGGCTACGTTTATCATCAGCGTTATTTCCCCCTTGGTTGTTTCTGTCGCCATATTGAAACCATTGAGTACCCGCACTTCTGATACGACTTGATCGGTTAAACCCAATTGTTCTATGACCCAAGACCGGACTATGTTGGCTGAGCTTCCAGGATCGATAAGAATGCGTTTCATGGGTGTCGTGTACCATTACTGATATTACTAACGCATCGTTGTGAGGTTGCGCTAGATCTTCGATTTCCCTTTTACTAAAGCTTAAAGTCTCCTCGGATTTGTAATCTCGAGTCCGTTTTTCCCGGGTGATGGAGATCTTGGTACGCTTTAATACCGGTACCTGGGGTGTGTCTACACCCCCAATTATCATGTTGATAATATGTTTTGGTTCCCTTTGACTAGTTGGCCGATCTTTGTTCTCATAATGAGCTTTTGCCCGGTCGTTAAGGAATTCTCGAAGATTCCCATTCTCAAGCAATCTGGCAACCTCCTCTCTTAGCTATCTGCAATCTTCGGTTTTATGGCCATGAGTGCCATGATACTTGCATATAAGATTAGGATCTCTTTTGGTGGGATCGGTTTGGAGTGGTCTTGGCCATCTGGTGTCTTTGATGCGGCCGATGGCTGAAACCAAAGTTGCGGAATCCACGTTGAAATTGTACTCGGACAACCAGGGTGCTTCTTGTCGAGCATTGCCTTTCTCGAAGTTTCCCTTTGGTAATGGCATCTTGTTCCTTTGGTTCCTATCATTCATATTCTCATGTCTCGGAGCTCTGAACCCTCTTGGCAAGAGCCGTCGATCTTCTGGATATGGTCGATGCCTATCTCGGCTTGACCTCGATTCTTGGAAATTGTCTCTTCGAGGTCGGTCAGAAATTCTAACTGTATAGGAGGAGCTCGAGGCAATTCCGACCTGATCATCCTCTATTCTGATTTTGGATTGATATCGATTGTGGATATCTGCCCATGTGATGGCCGGGTATTCGATCAAACTCTGTTTTAGCTGTCTTGATGCGGCAGAACTGCCGATGTTTAGCCCTTGAGTGAAAGCTTGTACTGCCCAGTCGTCGGTAACCGGTGGCAGATCCATCCGTTCCATTTGGAAACGAGAAACGAATTCCCTTAGTGTTTCACCGTCGTGCTGTCTGACTTTGAATAAGTCAGATTTTCTTGTTTCAACTTTAATAGCCCCCGCATGGGCTTTCACAAAAGCATCTGCTAACATGGCGAAGGAGTCAATGGAGTTTGGCGGTAGATTGTGATACCAAGTCATTGCTCCTTTGGACAGGGTTTCTCCGAATTTTTTTAAGAGAACGGACTCAATTTCGTCGTCCTCGAGGTCATTCCCTTTTATGGCACAGGTATAGGCTGTTACATGTTCATTTGGGTCCGAGGTTCTGTTGTATTTAGGAATTTCTGGCATGCGAAATTTTTTGGGGATTGGTTTAGGGGCTGCGCTGGAGGGGAATGGTTTTTGTATGAATTTTTTAGCATCTAAACCCTTTAATACCGGAGGTGCTCCCGGTATCTGATCTACCCTTGAGTTGTAAGTTTCAACTTTTTTGTCGTTGGCTTCGATCCTCTTTTCACCAGATTCGACTCGCCTGATTAATTCTTCTACCATTTTAGCGAGTCCAGAATTGAACCCCTCACCGCTTTTATCTGGTGTTATTATGATCGGTTCGTTCTGTCCGATTGCTGCTTGAGGGGTAGTGCGTTCTGCTCGGTCTGGGCTTCGGGTGCGACTTTGGAGTTGTGCTATAGCCACTTGTTGAGCTTGCAACATATCAAATATCACTTTAAGGCTAATTTCGCCCTCCCCGCTTTGCTGAATTCTTGAACGGTTTTCCCCTCGAACACTATGTACTGAGCCTGATGCTTGGGCGGCTTCGACCGCTATATGGGAGTTAACATCGGCCGGGATTTCATGCCCGGTCAAGTTGTTGTTTTCTATCTGGTCGTTAATTTCGTTCCTGAGGGGGGGTGTTTGCGCCATGATTATTATGATTCCTGGAAAATAGATAATTCTTCAAAGAACAAGTGTAAAATTGTGCCTTCAGAAAAGGATGTATCAGAAAAATTTTACTAATATCCTTAGCCCCACGGTGGACGCCAAACTGTTTACCCTTAAGATTGGATAACAATTGAATTTATAATGGGGTTAAGGATTCATAAATTAGTTTGATAATGAATGATAGCAAATCTTGAGTATTTAGAATTTGATGGAGAGATAGAATGATCAAACCGTATTTTAACGATGAACCGTTATGCAACGAAGTGATAAATAGACAAGAAACTTAACCTCCGTCAGTAATAAACAAGCAAAAAAGGTGTTTTTGTTTCAGAAGAAGATATACTCAGAATGCCAGACCAACCTCTCTTGCAAAGGGTCTGCCTCTTGCTTATAAACAGACTCCCTTTACATGGGTTAGTGTGAAAGTCTCAATATTCATTATCCCTCCTACATGGGTAAGTGCAAAGGTTACAATAAAGACAAGGGAACTGATTACAAGGAAGGTCCTACTTATTATGGGATTTAATACATTTAATATCGGCATGAAGATCGCAGTGATATATTAGGCAAAATATCTGTTAGAAGGCGAGATGTAAGGGCCAGGGCCGATCCTCGATCATGTGATCGTTCTCGACCGGCCGGACTAACCATTACTCCCCCATAGCTCCGTTCCATATACTCGGCTTCATAATTCCGGCTCGACGGGTCAGCTAGTACGACCTTTGACCTGCCTTCATCTACAAGTATTTTACCCGGCTTTATTTGATTGTATCCGACCCAATACAGTTGGAATTAGAAGAATTCACGTGATAAGATTTTGAAGGTTTTTCGGAAGAAGAATTTGGGGTTGTTGAATAATTGCAATGATAGAGGTAGAAGATTGAAGAGGAACTTGATATTTTTGGGTTACATAGGGTCTCAATAAAAACCAAGGCACTCGCCGAGTGAGCTAACACTCAACCTCGAAAAGCAGCTAAAGCCCGGAATTACAAGTAGACAAATAAGGAAGTCATAAAATCAGTGGCGTAGCCACCCTATTTCAAGGATGGTCAAGCGTACAATCTTCACCGAAAAATTATACTATATATATAAATTAAATACTATTTTATATAATTATATATTATATTTTAAATACCTTTAATACTGTTGAGCGAGCAGTCCAACGGTTTAGGATGTTCAAAGAAGGTATTGTTCACAGTTTGCTAAAACTAAATGGAGACCACCATGAATGGTATATTTAATTCTTTTTCAACCTAAAAATTTTCTAATAAAATAAGTCTTAAAACTTAAATTTATGTCGAAATAAACAACTAACCTTAAAAGTGATTTTTTTTAACTAAAAATTATTTCTTAAAATAAATTTTATAATTTAAAAGTCAAGCTCTACAAAAATTTCTTCAATAAAAACTCTTTACAAACTACAGATCCTTTCGACTCTCTCTTTCCTTTGGTTTTATGCTTACTTTTTTTTAGTAAATTTCTAGTGTGTCTTTTTGTTGTTTTAATTTTAATTTATAAAATTATAGTTCTACTAAAAAATTTTTTTTAGTGTCTAACTAAATGTTGCGCAGTTTCATCTAAAAATTTTGGTATACCATTCATCAACAAAAAAAATTATTGACTTGTTTAAATTTTGAACACGCTCGACGGAATTCCTGACTATGCCACGGCCTAAGACTACATCGAGAATCCGACTTCTTCACTTCTTTGAGGAGTTGAAAAACAAGATCCTCAATCGGCATTTTACCTTGTTTCTGCATATGATTTAATAGTTTGATTTGCTCCATCGACTTAAGATTCCATTGATTTTGCAACACATGAAGATATTGTTGCCTCACCACCAATACTGTACCATATGAAAAGAAAAAATAAGATATTATTACAATATTCAGATCTCAATTTGTCCATCGATTTTGTCAATACCAAAGTTCCATCACGGAACTCCTTTGGGTGTTATATTATAGAGCTCCTTGGATAATAGATTAACTTTTTTTTTTAAAACTGTCTTTGGAGCAAAAGAGTATTGGAATATTCCTTTTATATCTGTTGAACAAATTAAACAGATAGTAAAAGATTAATATGGTCAATTATATTATTAATTAACATTAAAAAATAAATTCTTTAATATATGAAAAAATAGCTAAAAATTTAATTAAAGTGAACCAAAGGGAGTAGTAGGCAGGCAATGCTATATATATTTAGTTTGATATTACTGACATGCTTAATGGCTAAGTTTATGTAATTGAACATTAAGTGTTAAGATGTCATTATATGTTCTGTTGATCAGAACTTTGAGAATTAGCAAAATGGAAAGAAAATAAATAAAAACTTCTGAATTCCTATTTAGGTGTATACCCCATCATCGTAATCATGACAGGAAAGGATGTTGGTATACTATTAGTCATGGAAAGAAAAACTTACTTGCACTCAATGTATATAACAATTATATACCAAACCCAAGAGAATTTAATCTAAAGAGTTCAACGTAAAGCGAGAATACATGACAAAATATGTGTTGCATTTATTGGTTTTACATAAACACTGCATGCAGGTAATTTGGAAATATAATATGACCCAAACATCAAGACAATCTGTAATTTGGATATAGCACCCCATATAAAAGACAATAAAGCACCAAAAAGAATATAGGGATCTTAATATTCCCATCGAGTTTAACAATATCTGACTTCCTCTACGGAACTCCTATGGCGTTATATTATAGAGCTCCTTGGGAAATAGATTAAGAAACTTTTTATGTTGTGATTTACATTTTTTGCACGACACCTGTCTTAAAAACGACTAGCAAATAGAGATTAATAATGAAAAGTTATGGCCGACTATGCTTCAAACTCATGCTACCACTTTCTAGAAATTAGGTTAATGGTATTCTTGAAGTAAACACAATTCTATTTTTATTGGCTTGTAGATTCTTATGATTCTTAAACACAGAGGTAAGCGCCCTCAAGATTTAATGTGCTGCTAAAAGCTGAAACTTTAACCAAATGCCGCATCCCATACCATATTGACATTAAACAGATGACTAAAGAAAAATGCATATGGAGTAATGGATCGGCAAATACTAGCAGAAATCAGACATAGCAAAAATGGAGCTGAGATAACCTTTTCTTTTCTGAATCAACATTGAACTGAAGAAGACAAAGCTTTATTTTTTCCAGTGAACATCTTGACAAGTATGCAACTTTTCATATTCAATATGATCATCCATTAGCCACGGAGAACTTTTCAATCTACCGAAGACCAACATAAGTATTTAAATCCACGCGTTCATTTTAAGCTAAAAGATACATAAAGGAATAAAATTTGATCATTGAAAATGTATTGTTACTTGCTAAGAGTTAATTGCTCAACTTAGAGAATGCAAATAGGATTAATCCAACAGATGCAACAACAATACACGAGTAAGAAACATCCTGACACCGTAAAAACATTATGTTAAACTGTTTGGCAACCTGCAGAGCGAGAATCAGAATTAACAGCCTACCTTGTTTTTCTATTTTCATAAAGAAGTACATGGGCTTCACCACCAGCCTCAACATGAATGCCAAAGCAAATGGCAGCCCAAAGGCCAAGAAACTCTGTATAGAGATCTCATAAACGGGCGAGGACTGAGTCATGTAAGTAAGCCAAGCTCCCAAACCAAGCTGAACAAGAACAAAGGCAGCAAATGCCTTGCTCAAACTATACATTCTCTTGAGCATTTTCTCGAGCACTCACGGGTCTCGTTTGCAAGTGGCGAAAGATCGCCCTCAACAGTCGGTCCTTCGATCTCCGGTGCTTAAATTATGGACTTTGTCTAGGATACTCACTTGGGTTTCGATTTCCATCATCAGAGGTTGAAAAATAACTTAAATTGGAGCAAGAATTGAAGGGGTTAGTGTTTTGTGCAAATTTTTTCAAGAAAATGAGTTTCGCTTTGAATTTGGAGAAAAGAGGTTGATTTGATAGATGATCTAACGAGAATGTCACTGAGAAAAATGGGTTTTTCTTGTACTGCTGCTTGAGGCTTAAAAACAGTGGAATTGGATAGATTCAAAGCAGATTGGGAAGGGTTTTGATTGGGAAAAACAGGGGAGTTGAAATAGGATTTGTGGTTCAAGATTGAACAGAAGGAAGTTGAAAGCTTTGGGTCATTTTTATGGAAAACATGGTTGGTGAGGTCTGAGAGTGAAGAAGCAGATGAAGGAGGAGATAGAGGAAGTGTCTTAAGGAGCTTGGTAGTGATTCTACGAGTCATTGCAGAAGTCGTAACTCATAACTTGCAAAAGTATCCAAGGTTACATGTATGCCGTAGCAGACTACTTTATACGTACGCCTATGCACCCTTTCTCTAATGAGCAATGACCGAAGGCTCCAATAAAGGGAAAAGGGTCAAGTACCAAACAATTTTGTTTTTCGTTCAACTTCTGATCTAATATAATTCAATTGTTAGGAAAAAATCTCATGTATGTACTTGATTCCTAATGGAAAGACAAAATACATAAGTAACCATTCAAATAATGGCCAAATTTTTATAACATATTTTTTGTGAATAAAAATTACTTTACATATTCAACCTTTTTAAAATATGTTTGAGACACACTTCTTTGGCAACGTGGCACGCGAGTGCTTAACAAAAAATATAAGTGCGTTCAGTTGTTAATTTTTTATTTCCAATCCTTATTTAGACGACAAGTATCAAATTGTAACTTTTTCCTTTCTCTTAACATTATTTGGTTCCTCATTGAACACCACCCACTCTCGACACCCCATCTCCTTCCTCATCTCACACCATTTTTGTCTCTTGAAAAATCATGGCTATTTATTAATTCCCATTCAATTTGAAATTGTTAAAACGATTTGAATTATTTCACTCGTGGATTCCTAGTTGAGTCATACTATGAAAGTTTTGGAGAAGGTGGTAAAGAAGAGGGTGCGACGTAGCATTACAATTTTCGAGAACCAATTCGGATTTATGCCGGGATGGTCTACTACAGAAGCCATTCACCTTGTTGGGAGATTGGTGGAGCAGAATAGGGAGAGGAAGAAGGACTTGCATATGGTATTCATTGACCTAGAGAAGGCCTATGATAAAGTCTCGAGAGAGGTCCTATGGAGATGTATGGAGGCTAGTGGTATCCCGGTGGCGTACATTAGGGTGATTAACGACATGTACGAGGGAGCGAAGACTCGGGTGAGAACTGCGAGAGGCAACTCAGATCATCTCCCAGCGGAGATGGGGTTGCATCAGGGATTAGCGTTAGATGTGCTGACCTGACACATACAAGGGAAGGTGCCATGGTGTAAGATGTTTGTTGATGACATAGTACTGATTGACAAGATGTGAGGCGGAGTTAATGCTAGGTTGGAAGTTTGGAGACATACGTTGAAGTCTAAAGGTTTCAATTTGAGTAGGTCAAAAACTAAGTACTTGAAGTGCAAGTTTAGTGATGGGTTGAATGAAAAAAAGTGGAAGTGAAGATTGGTACTCAAGTCATCCCCAAAAGAGAGAGTTTCAAGTATCTAGGGGCTATTGTTCAAGGTAATGGGGAGAATGACGAGGATGTTACTCATCGTATTGGAGCGGGGTAGATGAGATGGAGGATCGCCTCAGGGGTTTTGTGTTATAAGAATGTGACATATGGACTTAAGGGAAGGTTCTATAGGGTGATGGTTAGACCAACTATGTTGTATGGGGCTGAGTACTGGCCTGTCAAGAAGTCTCATGTCCAGATGATGAAAGTAGCTGAAATGAGAATGTTGAGATGGATGTATGGGCATACTAGGAATGACAGGATTAGGAATGAAGTTATTAGGGACAAGGTAGGAGTGGCATAAGTGGAGGACAAGCTGCGGGAATTAAGATTGAGATGGTTCGGGCATGTGAAGAGGAGAGACATAGATGCACCGGTCACGAGGTGTGAGTGGTTGTCCATGGCGGGTCTGAGGAAGGGAGGGGGTAGGCCTAAGAAGTATTGAGGAGAGTTTATTAGGCAGGACATGTCATTGCTTTAGCTTATTGAGGATATTACCCATGATAGGAAGGTGTGGAGGTCGAGCACTAGAGTTGTAGGTAGGGGTGTTCGTCGGTCAATACGGTAGGTATTTAGACATTTTGGTTTGGTATTTTCAGTCTTCGATTTCTTAAAATGCTATACCAATACCGTACCTAATTAAATTTGGTATGGTTCGATTTTTCTCCTTTCGATTTCGGTTTATTCGGTTCAGTAACTTCGATTTATTCAGTTTAAATACTAACTAGTGCATAGAGCCATAGACTGTAATATTCTTAATTAAAGTACTCAAAATTACAAAACTAAAAATATTTGTTGACAAAAGTTTTGTCGAAAATCAGCAAATATCAACCCAGAGAGAGAAAACTATACATAAAGAAATAAATCTGACAAGTAGAAATGTTTTGTTACTTGCTTAGAGTTAATTGATGAACTTAGAGAATAAAAAGTAAAATTTTAGATTTTTTTATATTTATGTCATAATTAATAATATGTGTATTGTGTAATATAATATATATTTCGGTACGATATTAGTATTTCATTTTAAAATACCAAATACCATACCTACTACAATATTTTTTTAAAACTTAAACCAAATACCATACCGAATACCAACTACCAAAATTTTCGATTTCGGTACGGTAATTCGGTATTTACCAAATTATGCACAACACTAGTTGTAGGTTGACAGTTAGCAGTGTGTACCTCCTAGGCTTACCAGTAGTACTAGGACTATTTTTGTATTATCTTAGTCATGGTTCTTTGTTATTACATGTTGTGGCATTCACGCTTGTCACCATATTTCATTATTGTCACCATTGTTTGATACTTGGTTGATTTATCTTATCTCTACTGTTTTTTGAACCGAGGGTCTATCGGAAATAGCTCGTATCTTTATAAGGTAGGGATAATGTTTGCATACACACTACCCTCTTCATACCACATTTATGAGATTACACTTGGGTTTGTTGTTGTTGTTGCAGTAGATCCCTGGTTTTTTGGTTCTTTATCTTCTGTTTTTTTTCCATTCACTTCTATTTTTTCAGTTTGTTTAAGATTTAATTTGTTGTCTTCTTCCCCATATTTATCTCTGTTCACAACTTTCAGAAATTGATAAACAAAGCTAAATAATTAAGAAAAATTACAGAGTCCCATTGCCTCCTTATCGGCACACACCAACACAATACATAGATTCTCTTTTCATTCTTTTCACGACCCCATTTTCTCTTCCGTAAGATGTCATCATGGCATCTAGTCTCTACGACTAGGTAAAACCAAAGTAAATATGCAAGACAGAGGGATCTCCCAAGGAACCGTCTCATAGTCCCAAAGTAAATATACAAGACAGGGGAAACCGTCTCGTAGTCCAAAGTAAATATACAAGACAGAGGGATCTCTCGAGGAACCGCCTCGTAGTCCCAAAGTAAATATGCAAGACCCGGATCTCCCGAGGAACCGCCTCGTAGTCCCAAAGTAAATATGCAAGACAGGGGGATTTTCCAAGGAACCGCCTTGTAGTCCCAAAGTAAATATGCAACAGATAACTGAAGGAACAACGAATTTACAGCAAAAAATCTTACAGTTAAAGATTTAATTCAAACCAAGGGAAAACAGGTGTCACGACCCAAAATCCACTAGTGGTCGTGATGGCGCCTAACACCGCCGTCAGACAAGCCAACAAAGATTATTCAAGTTAATTACCCATTCTAGTACCTTAAAAGCATAATTTTTTATTAATGAAATAGTGTGAAATAGAATTTACATGAACTACAATAGTGAATAACCTGTAGGAACCCCCAAAACCCGGTGTCACAAGTACATGAGCATCAACTAGTAAATATAATAAAATACAACATCTGTGTTGAATACAAGTTAGACAGGAAGATATAAATAACTCTGATGGAGACCCTGCATACTGCGGATCGGAGTGTGAAATGCAGCTCACAGTAAAGTCCCCGCAATGGATGCGCCTCTGCGCCCAAAAGACTATCAAACATATAAGTACCTGCACAAAAAGTGCAGCAAGTGTAGTATGAGTATGTAAATCAACACGTACCCAGTAAGTATCTAGCCTAACCCCAGAGAAGTAGTGACGAGGGGTCGACATCAACACTTACTAGTGTCCAATATGATAGATACAGTAGAAGTAAATAGGGAGTAAGAGTAGATAAACAAAATAACAAGTGTAAATACGTGGTACAGTCCTCCTCTAAGCAATGACTCAAACTCTCAGCTAGTAACTACCTCTTCAATCGGAGTGTATATATATATATATATATATATATATATATATATATATAGGGAGTAAGAGTAGATAAACAAAATAACAAGTGTAAATACGTGGTACAGTCCTCCTCTCAGCAATGACTCAAACTCTCAGCTAGTAACTACCTCTTCAATCGGAGTATGTATATATATATATATATATATATATATATAATGGACCTTATCGGATTGATCGTCACAGTTGAATCAGGCTTCTTGCCAATTATTACGCACGATTTCATAAGAGTATTTTATAGGAATGCCGAGGCGTACGGTCCGATCTCGTCATAATATGTGCATTGTCGAGGGTCGGACGGCACGAACCATAGATACATCTATTATATTGCCGAGGGGAACGGCCCGCTCCCATGAGAGTATGGTACATAAATCCTGCCGAGACGTAGGGCCCGATCCATCAAAGTATGCGCACTGTCAAGGGTCGAACGGCACGAACCATAGCTGTATCTATCCTGCCGAGGCGAACGGCTTGATCCCATTAGAATAAGAAGCTTTGACGGGTCCTCGACCCCACTCACGAATAGTCGTGTGAGTTATAGATTTTAAAGAAACTTGTCGATGGGAACTCATAACGTGGGAGAATTTTGTGAGGAGAGTACAAGTAATCCGCGGCTTATCATGAAGCCCGTCAAATCTCTACAATAGCAAGTCTATCACTCTACGCAAGTCTAGTCTCAAATCGTAATGTAAAATGCAGGAGACAACTCAAGTGGTACAACTATAGCATGGTGTGAACCTAAGTCAACCCCGACTAACATGAATCTAGTTACGCACTGACTCTCGTCACCTTGTGCGTACGTAGCCCCCGCAACAAGTAACACATAACAATTACATCACCTAGGGGTAATTTCCCCCTCACAGGGTTAGACAAGAGACTTACCTCGCTCCGAAGTTCTAAAACCGGCTCCAAAGCGTCTCTAATACCTCAAATCAAAGCCCGTCGATCCAAAGCTATTCAAACAACGTGCAAACCAGTCAAAATACATTCTACTATCCATAATTAATCATTTAAAAAAAATTTCCAACTCCGCTCAGAAAGTCTATAAAAATCAACTCTCAGGCCCACGTGCCCGAATTTCGAAAATTTTCGAACATAAACATTATCCATAGCCTTACGAACTCAATTATATAACTTGTTCTCAATTCCGTGTCCAATTTCATCATCAAAATCCAAAAATACCAATTTCTAGGTTTTTCTTCAAGATCCCAAATTTTTACTAATTTTCATGTTAAAATCCATATATAAACCAAGTATTTAACTTGTAATAGGTGGAATCACTTACCTTGTGATAGGTGACGAAGAAACTCCTCTAAAATCGCCCCCAAGCTCGGCTCCCATGGAAAAGTTGAGATAAAAATGAGCCAAACCCATTTTTGCTAACTTATACACTACCTAAACAACCCTTCTTCGCGTTCGCGTGAAACGCCTCGCGTTCGCGAAGGCCAAATGCCACGGCCCCAAATTCTCTTCTTCGCGTTCGCGAGCAGAAGGACGCGTTCGTGAAGCCTTCCGTCCTTATTGCTCCGCGTTTTCAGGGTAAGCCTCGCGTTTGCATAGGCTAAATGGCTCCAGGGCCCAACTCCCCTTTCCTTCTACGCGTTCGCGAGCTCCCTGTCATGTTCGCGTAGGTTGCTTCAGTTTTTCCCTCCGCGTTCACGACCACTATATCGTGTTCGCATAGAAAAAATCCGTTGGCTCAAAATCCTTCTTCGCGAATGCGGGACTCCCTTTGTGTTCGCGAAGGACAAAACCGGCAACCAGCAGTATCAAAACACCCAAACTTAGTCCGAAACCACCCTGAATCACACCCGAGGCCCCGGGGACCTCGTCCAATCACACCAACCAGTCCCAATACATTACACAAGCCTTCTCGAGGCCTCAAATCACATAAAAAAATATCACAACTACGAATCACGCCCCAATTCAAGCTTTATGAACTTTAGAACTTCAAACTTCTACATCCGACGCCAAAACCTATCAAATCAAGCCCGATTGACCTGAAATTTTGCACACAATTCGTAATTGACATTACGGACCTACTCCACTTCCGGAATTGGAATCTGACTCCGATATCAAAAAGTCCACTCCCGATCAACTTCCCAAAAATCATCCAAATTTTTAACTTTCGCCAATTAACGCCGAAATGACCTACGGGCTTCCAAATCAATGTCCGGACACGCTCTTAAGACCAAAATCACCATACGAAACTATTTTCAGGCTCGGAGTCCCAAATAGACATCGATAACATCAAAATCCACTTCAATCCAAACTTAGAGAATTCTTAAACCTTCAAAATGCCAACCTTCCATAATAAGCGTCGAAATACTTCCAGGCCACCCAATACTCAACCCGAACATATGCCAAAGTCCGAAATCATCATGCGAACCTATTGGAACCTTCAAATCCCGATTCTGAGGTCGTTTACTCAAAAGTCACACCTAAGCCAATTCTTTCAACTTAAAGCTTCCGAATTTAGAATTTTCTTTCCAAATCAATCCCGAGATTCAATTTCGACCACACGTGCAAGTCATAATACCCGAAGTGAAGCTACTCAAGGCCTCAAATCATCAAAGATACGCTAGAGCGCAAATGACCAATCAAGTCGTTACATTCTCCCCCACTTAAACATACGTTCATACTCGAACGTGTTAAGGACTGCTCCGTAGTTGTCCAAATTCACTGTTTAGCACCTTGTGCGCCTACCCGTGCCATCACAACCCATTTGGGCACATTAGCTCGAGCCGAACTGAAGGTCCTCCCTTTAGCCCTAGCTAACAAGCTTTAGAACAAAGTTCCAACTTCCGAATTTCTTTACTAGACCTGATTCTAACAAACGAACACCGTACCAATTACCACGCACTGTACCACAACATGATCGTACACCTAGTCTGAAATCACACAATGTACCACATAAGTCGGTTGTCCATAATAACATCTCCCGACCACAATAGCTGAAATTTCACAAACCCGATGCCCGCAATACATCTCATGACGCATATAAATCCTGTTCCAAATCTCGCAATACAACCACGAAGAAAAGATGTGTAGAAACTCATAACCACCTGTCGAATCAATAATTCATGGAGTCTCTCCTCCTGATAAGAACCATTACCTTATTCTGAATTGAATAGCGATATTTTCCCATTAATACCTTATATAAATCTGATTGCAGGAATTTCAGGCCCAATAATCTTGTCTCACCCAGTACAAGCTGCTCAGGCAATAAGCCACCCCAAACACAGACTCAAATCTCTTATGATGCCATCAATGCACCGGCAAGCTACAACTCGAATATGACACATAAGGAGGAACAAACTCTGGAAAAGAATTTTCTAGCGCGCGCAACAAAATAAACGGTCAAGCAGATGTTATGAACCCTTCTCAGAAAATGAAAAACAAAATACGCAGGAATAGATATAGGGAACCATACTCAACATATCATTGTTGCGGCATGCAACCCGAATATAAACATGATACCGTTGCGGCGTGCAACCCGATTCAAAAAACGTACCCGTGGCGGCGTGCCACCCGATCCAAACCGTATACCTGTGGCAGCATTGCAACCCGATCCGCACATAACAATCAAAGAAAAAACACATCAAGCCTTAATGCTTATACTTACGAAATGTCTGAATATCAACCACAAGCATGGCAAGTGCATAATACAAATCCAGGAGAGACGGGTAGCGCCATGCGCTACGAAACTCAAGCACAACTAAGGTGCCGTCAAATCCGGAACAAACTCACACGGTCCACAGCCCAAGGAATAAATTGCCTATGAGGCATAAACTCTCGCATTAATGATAGTACCCAAAATCTCCGTACTTGGTTTCGATCTTTAACAATCAGGTGACTAGCATGTCACACTCGTATAATTTCCATGTGGGGTATGCTCCCACAACCTTCCGCCCAGGTAGCAAAGCCTGCACTTCCATAACATCAACCGTACTAGTATGTAAAGCAAGTCAAGAACCCGCAATTGAATACACAATGGTCTTTCCACAAAACACTATTCCCAGGAGACACTAGAATAATGTCGGCTTACTCTGAACATCTAAATTCTTTTCTGGTTCATCCGAGCTCGTGACATCCTTGACAATACCAAACTGCAACCTTGATCCTCATCTTTCAAATTCCCAAGCCGCTTGCTGCACCTATCATACCGCTATGCGAGAATACCTGAATTCACCAAAACTCCTGAACCACTAGTAGAATAAATACTTCATTGGCTAAAAGCCTTTCGCTTAGCTCAATTCAGAAGAAACCATGTGACACGCAACTGAATTCACAGACCGTAGAAAATGCAAGCCTCAAGTCGTGATCTAAACCGCCATGACTCTTCTAGAAGTCCATCCACACTACAAAGCCATTTAAAATCACATGCCTCCCAGATCAATCAAGTTATGGTGGCTATCAAGCCTGCACGTACAACCACAAACCACATGTTATAACTTCACACATTGAATGAACCGACCATTGCCACAATCATACTGATTCAATCATTACAACTGACCCAACTTCTTTAAATTTACCTTTGACCTGCCTTAGAAATAATGTTAGCTCCATTCACAGCATAACGAACTCAATCCGCACTCATCCCGAGTGATCCGAATTGCGAGACTACATTGTCTCAATACCCATGAACCATCTCATACTTTCCTCCTATACTGCACCGCATATCTGATGATAACATAGAATATTCTAAGTCCCATTCGTAATCCACAGCGAAAACTCGATCCTTAGCCACACAACGGACCCGAAATCCTTAGGCATTGCACTTAAATTTCTTGGACCCACTAGAACCATTGTTGAGAGTCACCCGCTCTGACCTGATCCCGAATCTAACCAAACTCAACGCTCTGCTAGCTCATGAACACCCCGCTCAAAGAGGCAACCGACTGAATTCTTTTCCTTGTACCTTACATCCACAAGAAGCATAAATTCTAGGTCTTCCCGAAACATGCACCTCAATCGATAAGACGAAGTATAGAACACATTCATCAAGTTCTTTGCCGAATTACCCCTGATGGTTCCTTTTCTTAGTCATAAATAATCCACCAACGCGATCCAATCGCAGACGGTGGGGCTCCCCTACTTAGCTTTAAGCTACCATCACATAATGTAGAGCGCACGACGATTCCTCCTTTTCAACCACCATGATCTCACACCGTTAACCCGCCAAACTTCTCGAAATCTTTTGTTAAGCTTTTCATGAACATTCTGAATCACCATTCACAATCACATATTCGACCTCTTATTGGGTAGCAAGTAGAATTTTTTGTAGAAACTTCATCAACATCACGCAACCGCTAACCTGCTCACAAGAGATAACCCACATGTGGAATTCCTTACAGATATCTTCCAATGACGTTGCACTAGGCACAACTACCAAGAAATCAGTAAATGCTCCTGAGCTCATGCTCGCCCACCAGTTGTATAAGTCTGCTCCTTCCCTATTGACATCGACTGCAAGTTCAAGAATACCTTTCGAACTCAAGTCATATTACACCTGAAACGATAATCAGATCTTCACACCTCTCTTCATTTCAAACAAACTCCTTTATGCCATATTAAATCTTTCTTCATACAGTAACTATAACTCCAAATAAAATCTGTAGACCAAATCACCTTCCATCACGATTCCCAAACCGTTCTACACTTTCTCAAGGCACGCGACTATCCTACCATAAAATTCATGTGCTAATCTGCCACTCTTACTTCGGTTAAACCATCTCTTTTAAGCAACTCCTCAACCTCTGCTTCTCATACTTGACCTGCTAGTACTTCAACCACCGCGAAACACTTCCTGCCATGTCATTCCTCATTCTTCGCTGCTCAAATATTACATCAAATCGAAATCCATCTCTGTAGCATCTGAACCAATAAAATGTTACCGTCCCTAAGCCTCTTCAAAGATCATCTTTCTCGAACCATCAACATTAGAATTACTAATTCGATTCTGAACCGCCGCACACATCTTTCTCTGAAAACCGCCCCTCAGGCACTATTTCACAACACCCTGCCCCGAAGGTAAAATCCAAGAAGACCCTAGTACCGACGAACGATAATGCGTCCAAACAAGGACGCGACACCGCATGACAATGAAAATTCTACCACGCTCGAAAATATCAAGTCTCGTTACTTTATCAACCAAACATGGACATCCATAGTCCGATTGCCTTTCATCCTCTGGTATTAAATGCTGGACCCCTTAATCATGTACTGAGAAATCCTTTCTCCAACCCATACACTGCCTCAACACATAAACAAGCACCTTACCATTACACCAACATTGTGCGATAACAAAGCATTGACATCGCAACAATCCGTGCACAGTATCGAAATAATAGAAAATACAGACACTGAGCTGGAACAAAAGAACATCCTTCCGCAAGACAACGATAATAGCCTACCCGAACACGCAGGGAAAAACATCCTGTACCACGTCTGCAGTACCACTACAATTCCTCGACACACAATTGATAACAAGCGCTTCGCGTCGCATAAGATTGAGTAGGAAGAAAATAAAGGCACAAGCCTCAAAGGAATCAAACCGCATGATGAGGAAATCAAGAAGGGAAGTGCTCCTAACAGCCCTGTAGCCTCTCGAAGATAAGTACAGACGTCTCTATACCGATCTGCAAGACTTTACTAGACTTGCTCATGACTCGTGAGACCTAAGTGAACCTAGAGCTCTCATACCAAGCTGTCACGACCCAAAATCCACTAGTGATCGTGATGGCGCCTAACATCGCCGTCAGGCAAGCCAACAGTGATTAGTCAAATTAATTACTCATTCTAATACCTTAAAATCATAATTTTTTATCAATGAAATAGTGTGAAATAGAATTTACACGAACTACAACAGTGAATAACCTGTAGGAACCCCCAAAACCCAGTGTCACAAGTGCATGAGCATCAACTAGAAAATATTACAAAATACAGCATCTGTCTTAAATACAATTAGACAGGAAGATACAAATAACTTGTAAGAGACCATGCAAACTGCGGATCGGAGCATGAAAAAGAACTCACGTTAAAGTCCCCGCGATGGCGCGCCTCTGCACCCAAAAGACCATCAGACATATAAGTACCTGCACAAAAAGTGCAGCAAGTGTAGTATGAGTACGTAAATCAATGCGTACCCAGTAAGTATCTAGCTTAACCCCAGAGAAGTAGTGACGAGGGGTCGGCATCGACACTTACTAGTGTCCAATATGACAGATACAGTAGAAGTAAACAGGGAGTCAGAGTAGATAAATGAAATAACAAGTATAAATATGTGGTACAGTCCTCCTCTCAGCAATGACTCAAATTCTCAGCTAGTAACTACCTCCTCAATCGGAGTGTGTGTGTGTGTGTGTGTGTGTATATATATAATGGACCTTATTAGATAGGTCGTCACAGTTCATTCAGGAACAAACTCACAGATATGCTGGCTTCTTGCCAATTATTACGCACGATTTCATAAGAGTATTTTATAGAAATGCCGAGGCGTACGGCCCGATCCCGTCATAATATGTGCACCATCGAGGGTCGAACGGCACGAACCACAGATACATCTATTATATTGCCAAGGGGAATGGCCCGCTCCCATGAGAGTATGGTACATAAATCCTGCCGAGGCGTATGGCCCAATCCATCATAGTGTACGCAATGCCGAGGGTCAAATGGCACAAACCATAGATTTATCTATCTTGCCGAGGAGAACGGCTCGATCATATTAGAATAAGAAGATTTGACGGGTCCTCGACCCCATTCACGAATAGTCGTGTGAGTTATAGATTTTAAAGAAACTTGTTGATGAGAACCCATAACGCGGGAGTATATCGTGAGAAGAGTACAAGTAATCTGTGGCTTATCATGAAGCCCGTCAAATCTCTACAATAGCAAGTCTATCACTCTGCGCAAGTCTAGTTCAAATCGTAATGTAAAATGCAGGAGACAACTCAAGTGGTACAACTATAGCATGGTGTGAACCTAATTCTACCCCGACATAACATGAATCTAGTTACGCACGGACTCTCGTCACCTTGTGCGTATGTAGCCCCCGCAACAAGTAACACATAACAATTACATCACCTAGAGGTAGTTTCCCCCTCACAGGATTAGACAGGAGACTTACCTCGCTCCGAAGTTCCAAAACCGGCTCCAAAGCGTCTCTAATACCTCAAATCAAAGCCCGTCGATCCAAAGCTATTCAAATAACGTGCAAACCAGTCAAAATACATTCTAATATCCATAATTAATCTTTTTAAACAATTTTCAACTCCGCTCAGAAAGTCTATAAAAATCAACTCTCGGGTCCACGTTCCCGGATTTTGAAAATTTTCGAACATAAACATTATCCATAGCCTTACGAACTCAATTATATAACTTATTCCCAATTCCATGTCCAATTTTGTGGTCAAAATCCAAAAATACCAATTTCTTGATTTTTCTTCAGAACTCCCAAATTTCTACTAATTTCCATGTCTAAATTCATATATAAACCAGGTATTTAACTTGTAATAGGTGGGAATCACTTATTTTGTGATGGGTGACGAAGAACCTCCTCCAAAATCGGCCCCAAGCTCGGCTCCCATGGAAATTTTGAAATAAAAATGAGCCAAACCCGTTTTTGCTAACTTATACACTGCCCAGACAACCCTTCTTCGTGTTCGCATGAAACGCCTCGCATTTGAGAAGGCCAAATGCCACTGACCCAAAATCTCTTCTTTGCGTTCGCGACTAGAAGGACGCGTTCGCGAAGCCTCCGTCCTCATTGCTCCGCGTTCGCAGGGTAAGCCTCGCGTTCGCGTAGGCTAAACGGCTCCAGGGCTGAGCTCCCCTTTCCTTCTACGCGTTCGTGACCTCCCTATCGCGTTTACATAGGCTGCTTTAGTTTTTCCCTCCGCGTTCGCAACCACTATGTCGCGTTTGCGTAGAACAAAATCTATTGGCTCAAAATCCTTCTTCGCAAACGCGGGACTCCCTTCGCGTTTGTGAAGGACAAAACCAGAACCAGCAACAAGCAGCATCAAAACACCCAAACTTAGTCCGAAACCATCTCGAATCACACCCGAGGCCCCCTGGGACCCCATCCAATCACACCAACCAGCCCCAATACATGATACGAGTCTACTCGAGGCCTCAAATCACATCAAACAACATCACAACTACGAATCGCGCCCCGATTGACCTCAAATTTTGCACACAAGTCCTAATTGACATTATGGACTCCCACTTCCGGAATCGGAATCCGACCCCGATATCAAAATGTCCACTCTCGGTCAACTTCCCAAAAATCATCTAAATTTTCAACTTTCGCCAATTGACCTATAGGCTTCCATATCAACGTCTGGATACGCTCCTAAGACCAAAATCACCATACGGAACTATTTCCAGGCTCGGAGTCCCAAACAGACATCAATAACATCAAAATCCACTTCAACCTAACCTTAGAGAATTTTTAAACCTTCAAAATGCCAACCTTCCGTAATAAGCGCCCGATACTCGACTCGAACATACGCGCAAGTCTGAAATCATCATATGAACCTATTGGAACCGTCAAATCCCAATTCTAAGGTCGTTTACTCAAAAGTCACACCTAAGACAATTCTTTCAACTTAAAGCGTCCGAATTTAGAATTTTCTTTCCAAATCAATCCTGAACTTCCCGAGATTCAATTTCGACTACGCGTGCAAGTCATAATACCCGAAGTGAAGCTACTCAAGGCCTCAAACCGCCCGAACGACGCATTAGAGCTTAAAACAACCGGTCGGGTCGTTATAATTAGTAATTCAACTAAGCATATTGCACAAATTGCAAGTAAGAGTTAAGGCACGTAGACATGCGATACTAGGTTAAACATGATTGCTACATATACTAAGGCAACTCAGTTAGGGAATTTAAAAGACGACAACTCAGCAAGAACCGGAATTTCCACATTCAGCCCGTGTACGCACTCGTCACCTCGCGTACACGGCGCTCACATATCACAAATTGTTACAACAGTACCAAATCCTAAGGGGATTTTCCCCACACAAAGTTAGACAAGTCACTTACCTCAAATCTCACTCAATCTATCGATAAGGATGCCTCTCCCTCAATTTTTTGACTCCGAATGGCCTAAATCTAGCCAAAAGAAATTACATACAATGAATATAACTACAAAAAACTAATTTAAATCATAAATCTACGACTTTAGCAAAGAATCAAAAAATCGCCCAAAAAAGTCAACCCGGGCTCACGTCTCGGAATCGGGTAAAAGTCACAAAATACGATCACCCATTCGATATTGAGTTCACCCATACCAAAATTACCAAAATAAGACACCAAGTCGCCACTCAAATCCCCAAATTTAACTCTCTAAATCCCTAGTTTCAAACGCCCAAATTCCACCTTAACCACACACAATCTAGATCAAAAATCAATGGGGAAACAAGGTTATTGATCATAATAAGTACAAGAGACTTACCTCAAGAAATCCCTCGAAAATGCCTCAAAATCACCAAGACCCGAGCTCAAAATGTCCAAAAATGATAACAATCATGAACCCTTGATTTAATATAGTCTGCCCAGGCTTTTTGCTTATGCGGAAACTAAGCCGTATCTGCAGTGTCGCAGAAGCGACAACATACCCACATCTGCGGTTCACTCGCTCCTGCGGTCTTCTCATCCGCTCCTGTGAACTCGCTTCTGCGGGCGTCCCAGTAGCTTCTGCGGTCCCAGCTTCCTCGCCAACTTCCGCTTCTGCAGGTGCGCATCTGTGTAAACTCGTCCGCTTCTGCAGAAAGGCCTCCCAAGCACCCGTCCTCTTTTGCGATCACTCCTTCGCAGAAGCAACTCCGCTTCTGCGGCCTTCACGTCACATCTGCGACCACTGGTCAATTCCCGAGCCATGCATTTGCGCTCCAAATGCTCGCTTCTGTGAGCTTGCACTTGTGGTCAATCTTGCGCAGGTGCGATAGCACCAAAACTGGTGCATTCAGTCATTCTCACAAGTCCAAATTTGATCCGTTAACCATACGAAATCCACCCGAGGCCCGCGGGACTTCAACCAAACTTAACAACAAGTCCTAAAACACCATACGAACTTAGTCGAGCCTTTAAACCACATCAAACAACACTAAAAATATGAATTGCACATCGATTCAAACCTAATGAACTTTAAATTTTTAAACTTCTACATCCGACGCCGAAACCTATCAAATCAAGTCCGAATGACCTCAAATTTTGCACACAAGTCACAATTGACATTACGGACCTACTCCAACTTCCAGAATTAGAATCCGACCCCGATACCAAAAATTTCACTTCCGGTCCAACTTTCCAAAATTAAATCAATTTTCCAACTTTCGCCAACTGACGCTAAAATGACCTACGGACTTCTAGTTCAACATCCGAACACGTTCCTAAGACCAAAATCACCCTACGGAGTTATTGGAACCATCGAAACTCCATTCCGGAGTCGTCTTCACACAATTCAAATTACGATCGATTCCTAAGGCTTAAACTCCATTTTAGGGACTGTGTGTCCCATTACACTCCGAAACCATAAAGAAATCCTCCCGACAAGTTGCGTAACCACAAAATAAACTAGAGGAAGTAATAAATAGGGATTCGGGACTACTACTCTCAAAACACTGGCCGGATCGTTATAATTCTCCGCCCATCTTCTCTTTATCCAATGCCACCATGAATAGCCGCCTATCGAAGGTCGGGTCGAGTTTCCAGTCAATTTTTCATGGTGAATTGCAATGCTAAGTTCATGAATTTGTGATGTTTTTATCTTGATTGTTTTTCATAGTTTTCTTCTACATTTATTTTCAAGTACTAGTTTTGTGAAATTTAAATGGGTCTTTAAATGAATTAAAAATAAGTTATTAAGTGCGTTGGAAGTGAAACAATCTATTTGATTGTAAAATGAGCTATTTGATTTTAAAATTTTGGATTGGGCTCCTAAAGTTTTGGTGAATCTGAAGGTGACATCATTTTTTTTTTGGTCAAAGAAAATGCTTGCAAAAGAGGGAGATGAGAATTGCTTAGGGGTATAAATGTAAATTTTAAATGTTTAATAATGAGCGTCACGATCTTATTGGTGCGTGACATTACACATATTATTTGTCTTATCAATCTATTACAGCTCATGCTAGTGAGAGAAGGTCTGACTTCTCTCTAAACTCGCTGTGTCTTCACTAAAGCTTTCGTATAGAGTGAACCATTGGAACAGTGACAAAGCTTATCGACGATGGTCAATCCACCGTCGTCAACCGGTGGAAAACCACCGGACTAGCCCCAAAATTTTTCCCATCTCCTTGCGCAACATCCCCAACAAACAACACCTCAAAATAACTCCCCAGCAGTTACAGATTTACAAAATAGCAGTGGGTTTACTGTAGCGATAAATCGCCAGGGAGTTCGTAACACTTCCTCGATCGATTCTAGGTCAAGTCCAGTCTTCAAAGTGCTGGAGATCCTTCTTCAGGTCCACATGCAAAAGATTCCACCATGGTTACTGAGAGCTATGACCAACAGAACAGTCAAAAACCATACCAGTTAGTCGAGGATGATTCCATAAACCAAGTTTCTCAAAACCAAAGCGAAATGACTACTGATGTTCAGGAGAACATTTCCCATCCTCCAATTTCTAATTTGATTGTGTCACTCTTCACAATAGTGCAAAAGGAGAACCTGACAGTGTCGAGCACACCAGGTGTTCGACAAAATGCCAATGGCACTGTACCAGCTCAATTGTGCGACCATTTCACTCCTCAACCTCCCCAAGGTCATAAGGAAACTAATCGTCAAGCAAAAGCACAAGGTTTGTTTCAAAAAGATGATGTTCAAATTATTTCTCCCCCCATTGTAATGCCGCAGGGTCGCAGTGCTAGTGTGGTACCACAACAGTTGTACAAAGCTCACCTGCTATCCCAGGCAACCCCTACGACTACAAATCCCACAAGCCAAGATCCTAAGAGCACTAGTAAAGCAGCTAGCCTTGTGACTACTACAGCAGCAGCACAACTTGCCCAATAACAGCAGCAACAGCAGCTGCTGCAAACTGATATACTCATCTCTGATGTTGATAAGCACACTGCGACACTGCCATCAACCTCAGCCCAAGCTCCCATCAAGGTCTCCTCTAACTTTGATAAGCCAAAACATCCCAAAAGAAGCCTAAAACCACCAATTAAGGACACAGAACCAAATAATTCACACACACCAGCAACTCAAGCCGTAACAGTTAATACCAGCAAATATCAACTTTCTAGCACTTCCACAAAACCCAAAATTCAAGCCAACACCACTCCCCCTCCACCTACATTCACACAATCATATGTCACTAGATTAAGAGCTAGAATGAGGCAGAAATTACCCCAATCCAATTCACCTCACCAGTCATTACCACCAAACAAGGCAGGCCTGCTGTGCTTTTCAAAAGAGAGGATTACATGATCAAGTTTGCAGACAGATGTAAATTCACAGTGACAGGAAAATTTCTCAACACCATGCCAAGAATGGAGGTGATTAGGAAGAGCTTCATAGCTAAAACTGAACTCAGATGAGGGGTGAAGATTGCACACTTCAATGCTAGGATAGTTTACATAGACCTTGATAATGAGTATGATCACGCCACAATATGGACTAAGAAATACATGTATATACAGGGTCAAATGATGAAATTGGAAGCATGGAATCCAGCATTCAAACCTAATGAAGACTCGTCAATAGTCCCTATATGGATTATTATCCTAGAACTACCATGGCATCTATATAATATGGAGATTCTAACTCCTTTGCTATCTCCTGTTGGTAAAGCCCTGTTCCTGGATCTTGCCTCATTTCAAAAGACCAGAGGCAGTGTTGCTAAGATCAAGATGCAAATAGACCTCACCAAAGACTTACCTACACATGTATGGCTAGTATATGATGATGATGTCAATGGAGAAGGTCAATGGCTCCAGATTCAATATGATAACCTCCCACAGTACTGCTCATACTGCAGGCATCAGGGTCACTCGCCTCAAACTTGTCAACTTAAGCAGAAAGAGGAGGAAAACCAAAGAAGAAAGGAGGATTCACCAGCTACAGAGAAAGACTTACCGGCCACAACTCCGAGTCACACTGAAGATAACCAGCACAGGGGTCAACAAAAACCAAAAATGCAAAACTCTAATGTAAATGAATCAGCAAGAGAGCAAAACAGTAACCAAAAAGCTGAGGAACATCAAAAGAGCAGGGATCACCAAAATCAAGGGGTAACTCCATCAAATGATGAATGGAAAACACAGAAAAAGAAGCACTTTAAAGGTAACTCGCAAGCCAACAAGAAGCAACAGCAGATATACATGCCAAAACAAAATACAATGCAACTTGTTGATACTGCAACCACACAGGAAGCCACTAGAACTACACGGTTAGGTATACCTTCTACTTCTCATCAGGTAACTTTAGAAGTATTGAATTATATTCATAACACTGGAGACACCAACACTGTATCCCATTCCCATGATCCTAGTATTATACCTGTTGTTAATGAAGTTGATGGAGGAATGGAGAAATGACAAGAGAAAACTAGTTTTTTGCAGGATGGGGTACCTACGGGGGTTGGGATTCCTCATGTTTTGCATGAGTGTGCTAGAGCACAATTGATAGACCATAGGATAGCCCCCCTCAAGCCTCATACAGTTACTGCAATGGGAGAAGAGACATGTGAAATAAACAGCTCAGATGAATACCAAATTGATCAGCAGGAAGATGCAATAAAAAGACTCCTAAAAGGAAAAGCCCCTGTAATGTCAGATTTCAGCATACAATCCCCTAAATCCAAAAATAAGCCAAGCCAGAAAAAGAGAAAATCCATGAGAAAAAAGTCTGCAGGAATCTCTATTAATGAACCTACAACAGAATAGCACCTTCAGGAATCTACTACTCCATACCAAAGCTCAACTGCCAACTTGAAATGGAATCCTGATGTTGATACTGCCAACAAATCACAGATATATAGAGACCTTGTGCCAGATCTCTCCTTTTCACAATCTCTGTTACATGCCAATGAGCAGGACAGGCAGGAGGAACTGAATAAACACATTGCTCTAATATCTGCTCCACTAGAAAAGTGTCCTCTAAAATATTCTTCACAACATGATGAATATAGACCTATTCTCTCAGAGGATGAGATAAGTATAGGCTTTGAGGAAGAAGATGGACTTAGTGATGCCACAAAAGAGGACCAACATTGTGATCTCCTTGCAGCATCCATTAATGGGGAACACTATCAAAATGCTATCATTCAGAACCAGGGGTTATCTCCTAGAGCATACAACCCATCACCAAGGATCACAAGAAACATTGCTGCTAGAAAAAGCACTGTCCCACCAAAATCACCCCCCTCTATGCTTTAATGATTAGTACACTTATATGGAATGTCAGAGGTATTAGAACCTCTGGAGCCATTGAGAGAGTCGAAACATTAAAACAAATCCATAATCTCTCCCTCATAGCTATTCTAGAACCATTCCTAGACTCTTCACATATCACTCAATACCAAAACCAACTTTCTATGCATTATGTAGCTTCCAACATCAATGACAAGATATGGATTTTCTGGGATAAGGATTTCTCTGGTACTATCACAGATCAAGATGAACAGCAAGTCACAATTGAGTTAAAGCATGCTGAAGCTCCTGAAATCTTCCATCTCACAGTCATATATGCTAAATGCAACCCTCCTTTGAGGAGGCCACTAGGGGACAAGCTAAGGAACAAAGCACAGAGCTCTAGTGTACCATGGTGTTCCATTGGGGATTTCAATGTGATTGCATCAATTGAAGAAAAGATAGGGGGTATTCCATACCAACTCAACAAAAGTCTGGAGTTTCTGAGCATGATCGAGGACTGTGGACTCACTGACTGTGGATACTATGGACCTAGATACACTTGGTCTAATGGCAGAGGCCCCTGCTCAATTGTATGGAAAAGATTGGATAGGAGATTGGCCAATGACAATTGGCTTGCTCCACACCCTGCCACTACCATTGCACATCTAGCATCTATAGGATCAGATCATTGCCCTCTTCTCTTGGAAATCAATGTCAGACAGGATAATGCCACTAAGTATTTTAAATTCCTGAACTGCTGGACAGAAAATACAACCTTCCTGCCACTGGTACAGCAAGTCTGAAATACGCCAGTCACTGGAAATGCAATGTAGATTTTTCATCAAAAAACTAAAACACTCTGCAAAGAATTATCCAAATGGTCCAGACAGGAATATGGAGATATTATCCATAAGTCAAGGTATTTGAAGAGAAAGTCAGAAAAGCAGAAGAAACCTAGGCATAGTCCAACAAAGTATCAGATAGAACAATTGCCCATGAACTCAATGCTCAATATGTCAAACATTTGAAGATTGAAGAGGCTGTCCTGAAGTAAAAAAACAAAACTACAACGGTTCAAGGATGGAGATGCCAACACCAAATATTTCCATAGTCTGATCAGAGGCAGAAGAAGAAAGTTGTATATCCACAAAATCAAAAATGAAGATAATGACTAGATATATGGAGATGAAGCAATAGGTGAAGCTGCCTGTGACCATTTCCACAACCTGTTCACTGATCCTGGGGGAGTCATCAGGGAAGATCTCCTATCTTACATCCATACACTGGTTACAGAAGGAGATAATCATCAACTCAACAAACACCCCACAATGGAGAAGCAAAAACACTATTTTCTCAATGAACCCATCCAGTGTTGCAGGTCCAGATGGCCTCAATGGAAAATTCTTTCAGCATTGTTGGGATATCATTCAGTTTGACCTCTTCAATTTGGTGAAGGCATTTTTCTATGGTCAATCAATGCCTAGGTACATGACACAAGCATGCTTGACGCTAATACCTAAAGTGGAATTCCCTAACACTTTGTCAGAATTTTAGACCTATAAGTTTGAGAAACTTCATCAATAAGATTATATCTAAGATTATTTCCAAAAGAATTGCACCTATTCTCCCCAAGATCATCTCCCCAAATCAGACTGGCTTTATCAAAGGCAGAAGTATTTTTGAGAATATTATGCTTGCACAAGAGATTGTCCAGGGAATCAAGAAGCCAAACATAAGTGCTAATGTAGTGATCAAATTGGATATGGCAAAGGCTTACGACAGAGTATCTTGGTCCTTTACATGTATAATGATGAGAAGAATGGGTTTTAGTGAAAGAATCATTGACATGGTATGGAGAACAATGTCCAACAACTGGTACTCTATCATAGTCAATGGCACAAGATTTGGCTTCTTTCATTCCACTAGAGGTCTAAAATAAGGAGACCCTCTGGAACCTTCACTCTTCATTTTGGGAGCTGAATTACTGTCTAGGATTCTCAACAATCTCACACATGATCAATTCTTCAATGGCTTTTATATCGAAAAGAGAGGACCTCAAATCACACATCTGAGCTTTGCAGATGATGCGATCATCTTCACCTCAGGATGCAGAACTTCTCTAAAGAAGATCATGAAGGTCCTTCAAGATTATGAGCAGACATCTGGGCAGCAGATCAACAAAAACAAAAGTCATTTTATGACCACCCCCTCTGCTTTTCAATATACTACCAGGAGAATTCAGCAGGTTACAGGCTTTACCAAAAAGGAGTCCCCTCTAACCTACTTAGGTTGCCCTCTATACATTGGCAGGAAAAGGATTATGCACTTCAATGGTATCATCTCTAAAGTGGTAAGTAGGATAAGAGGTTGGTATGGCAGGTTATTATCCTATGGGGGTAGACTGACTTTAATCAAACATGTCCTACAATCACTTCCTATTCACTTGTTGTCAGCAGTCACACCCCCAAAAACTGCCCTTAAACAAATAGAGAAACTGGCTGCTAACTTTTTCTGGGGAATGAACAAAGAAAGGAACAAATACCACTGGGCCTCATGGCACACACTATCATATCCATTGGAAGAAGGGGGCATTGGATTGAGACTATAGCAGAGATTTGCAAATCTATGGAATACAAACAATGGTGGGGTTTCAGGACCAAACAGACACTATGGAGCAATTTCTTACTGGCCAAATACTGTAAGAAATCACACCCCAGATCCAAAAAATGGAGCTCTGGACAGTCACAAACATGGAAAAGAATGATGATCAACAAAGAAACTGCTGACCATCACATTCGATGGAGACTGCACTCAGGAAATTCCAGCTTCTGGTGGGATAATTAGCTAGGTATTGGGCACTTAGCTAATTTTAGACAAGGACAGGGTAGGCCTGGCAACATCAAGGTCTCACAATACTGGACTGAAGGGCAGTGGGATATCCAGAAACTCAGTCAAATAACATCTCAAATAACCCCCCTGTCCATAATCTCACACATTCTCCAAGTCAAAATCCATTATAACCCCCACATCAATGACACACCAATATGGCAGCCTTCTGCTTCTGGGGAATTCTCCTGTGCATCAGCATGGACTGTGTTGAGAGAAAGAAACCAAGTACTGCTCACAAATAAGATGGTATGGCACAAGAAAATACCCTTCAAATGGTCCTTTTGCCTATGGAGAGCATTGAGAAACAAGCCGCCCACAGATGATAGAGTAGCTAGGTTTGGAGCTCCAACTGTTAACAAGTGTGTATATTGCACCAAAGCAGGGAATGAAACAGCGGAGCACATACTCAACTCGGGTCATTTTGCCTAAATCATCTGGAAGCACTTCAATGCACTAGTTGGGATTCAAAATCACAGACAGTCCCTAACAATGAAGTTAATGAACCGGTGGCTGCAAAAAAGAGAGAATGGGGTGCAAAAATTGGTCTTAGACACATTGCCAATCATTATATGCTGGAATCTATGGAAGAACATATGTGCAGCCAAATATAGGGGAAAATCATCATCGGTTACCAGAGCACTGTACTCAATCACATCTGATCTACTTCTGCTGCTCAGAAAACCTTATGCTAACATCAAATGGCCTGCCACATGGCCAGAAATGTACATAGCTATAGAGAGTTTACAGCATCACACCAATGTGCAGCAAGTAGTTTGGTTGAAGCCAACAGCTGGGTATGTCAAAATCAACTCAGATGGCAGTGCTCTAGGCAACCCAGGGAAAATAGGAGCAGGGGTCATCATTAGGGACCAGCAAGGTTATTTCATTCATGCTATTTCAAGTCCACTGGGAGAGAGAACTAATAATCTAGCAGAAACTCAAGCAGCACTCATTGGCATTAATTGGTGTATGCAAAATGGTTACACCAAACTTTACTTGGAAACAGACTCTAAGCTGCTTACCCAATGGCTAACAGGACAGTCTAAGCCACCATGGACCTTAGATATGATAATACAGGAAATCAAAAATTTGAGCCAACATTGTGAAGGCTTTAAGTGCACTCATGTCCTGAGAGAAGCCAATGGCCCAGTTGATACCCTATCCAAACTGAGCCATGGTTCCAACTTCCTAAGACAGTATAACAGCCAAAGGGACCTGCCTGCACTCATAAGGGGACAGATTCACCTTGACAGTAAAGGTACCCCTGCATTTAGACATAGGAAGTCAAAATGACTCAACTTCCCACCACACATGATGATTCACAATGCACCTGGGTAAATAACATGAACATATTCTTGAGGGAAGAAATAATAACTCAACATACCACAAAGTTAGGATACAGTAATACCAGTAGAAGGAGTAAAATGAGCAGCAGATTGTCCTTCTCTCTGATTGCTCTGCTACTGAAAATTCACTGACCACCCAACCTAGCTCAAATTTCCCTATTTAAGATACCAGCACACAAGACAAAATCAGTAAGCCAACAGGAACTCTCCCTCCTTAACATGTCTGCTGAGTTTTACAGGTACTAGACACAACAATGTTCCACTGCTGCAGCTACAAAGGCAGTCACCATAACACATAGTGCTACAACCTTTGTAACTGCAGCAATATACCTTCACTGCTTACTGTTTTTTGCAGGAAAATAGACAAACTGAACAGAAGCAGAAGCAGAAGCAGTAACTGTATCAAACTCCAGCAAAAGCAGTAAACTGAATTCATCCTTGCTGACTGCTCTGCTGCTGGATTCACAGATGAACATCACGGCAGCAGTTAAACTGAGCAAAGCAGAACCAGTAACTCTGCAGTACAGTAGAAGCAGAAGCAGTAACTGTAAACTCCAGTTGAAGCAGTAAACTGAATCGCTAACTGCTCTGCTGCTGGATTCACAGATGAACATCACAGCAGCAGTTAAACTAAGCAAAGCAGAACTAGTAACTGCGTAGTAATCTGAACAACAGACATTCATCCTCTTAGAATGCTCTGCTGCTGGCTTTCACAGCTGTTTCTTCCAAGGAAACAGCTCCCTCCAGTGCATTACTAAGGCTAAAAATCACAGCAGTAGCTTCCTAGTAGCAGCAGCAATCAAACAACTGCATCAAACCAACAAAAGCAGTAAACTAAGCAGCAGACAGTCCTTCTCTGACTGCTCTGCTGCTGATTTCACAAGTTTGTTTTTTTTGCAGGGAAATAGACACCTCCAACAATGCATCATTTTCAAAACATCTCCACAACAGCAGTAAAATAGACCCCTCAAGCAGTGGCAGTAACAACAGCAAGGAAAATACAGTCGCCACCCCACTAGAAATCACAACTCACAAAACAGAACATCTCCACAGCAGCAGTAGCAACAATCCTCAACTATGCTTCCTTTGCCAAAGCAAAGTTGAATATTGTTACCTTCTGTTTTATGATACATCATGTAGAAGATCCTCTTTTTGCTAGAAATAGACCTCATTGTACAGAGAGGATACTATTTCAATTACCTCTTTAGAAGATTTAGGAACATATGTACTCTTTTGTATAGTTGACCTAGATTCAATTCACAATGTTGTTGTACATATCATAGGTCTAACCCATCACAATTATCTAGGTATACTTGGTTGTCAAGTCTCGATGACCAAGAATACACATCTTTCATATTGGGAGGTAAGGTCTATGCCCCCCTCCATCTTTGTAATTATATATATGAAAATTAACACTAGGCACACTGCCTAGTAAATCTTTAAAAAAAAAAAACATTACACATATTATGAAAAAATGGTAAAAAAAAAAGTGGTGTGTCTTCTCTAAAAAAGTTGAGTGTGTAAATTAATTTTCATCCGTAAAAAGTGGGTAGTAGGAATTTGACCCATAGTTTAGGTGGTAACTTATGTATTTTGTCTAATGAAAAATTAACCTAAAAAATTATAATTAAAAGTTGAATGGTAAAATTTATCACTCATTTCAAATTGAAAGTCAGTAAGGACAAAGTGGTGCTCCTGCACTACAATCCCTGTACTCTTTTTTTTTTTAATAATCGTGATATTAGACCAACTTGCACGTACCTCAATTAATTTAACGAAATACCTACTATTTTCACCAGTAACACTAAAGTTTGAATAAACAAGAAGAAATCATCTAAAAATTTTATTTTCAGTGTATTTTGAACATGAAACCTCATAATTCTAATCCTATTTCATTAACACTAGGTCACACTCTTAGGTGCCCTATACTTTTTCTTATTTGCTAATATAAGCATTTTTCGAACAAAAAAAAAAAAAAAAAACTTAAAGTAGACATTTAAAGGTCAATTGAGATAGGAGTGAGAATATACATATATTAGTTTCTCACCACGTGCGTTGCACGTGTATACCGAATCATAAGCTATATACTTTATAAAATAATATTAATATTAATAACATAAATATTTAAGTAAATAATAATACAAAAAAGTATAAAATATAAGTCTTTGTAACAATGATCAATTCGTCCCAAATTCCTAGGACCTATAACAAATGATGCCGAAAGGAATAACTTTGACCAACCTTTTCTCCTCTATTGATAAGGCTCAAGGCCATTGCAATAATCCTTCCGAATTACAAGAAAATCATGATTGTCTAATCAACCAATATTCTCACTAAACCTACTATGAAGAAACCCTTGTAGTACGTGAATCAATATTTCTTTTGCCTGTGAGAGCTATAAAGTTAACCCTAAATAGTAAATGTGGACATTTACTAATTAAATTAGAGCCACAATAAGCTTCTTTAAGTATGGCAGTGCTCTTGAGACCTTTATTATTGATATAAATATACCATAATGTTTGATTAATTGAAGCAAAAGTCTAGCTGGTAATATGTCATTCTCTTTTCCGTAGTCAAATTGAGGAGCTCCAGAAGCAGATCGGCCACTCTATTTTGAGCTTTGGGATTAGCAAGTCCAAACCTTCCAGTATTAAACTATGGAGAAGGGATCTTCTGCCACTTTTGCACTTAAGGTAGTTCACGTTTGGCCTAAATCTCGTATAATAACTCAATTGAAACATAAAAGGACCTAAATAGTTTTCACATTTCAATAGTCTGGCCTGCCTTTTCGAAGTGAGGACCTTTTCACGTACCAACCTTTTCTCTCGGGTTCCAACCGCATATAGCTCTTCCTTTTTAAAGAAAAAAAGAATTCAACTTCGAATTCAAACCTTGAAGGATCAAGTATTAATATGCATGGCAAAATAAGAGAAGAAGATCCCGATGTTTTTTTTTTAACCCAATTTCTTTTAGGCAACATAAAGACTCGTATATAAGTTATGTATATATCATCATTGTAGAGAGACATAATTCTCTAAGTAAGCACATAATGCACCTTTCATGAGCTCATTCGATAGACCAAAACGATAAGCATACTCCATCTACAAACTAAAATTAAATCTACCAATATTTTTTCTCTCAAACCACTTCATACCAAGAAATGTATGTTTCAAACTCAAAATTCCATAAAGACTTCCACTAACATTCACTAACATCCACTAAACCCAAGTACCGTAACATCCACTCAAGTCCATTCACCAAGAAATTAAATACTCACTTGGCAAGAAATACACACGAGGATTTAAAAAAATTAATATCTTTAAGGAGTAAAACTCATTATGTGCAAATTGATTTAGCAACAAAGTATTCCAATCCACTTTGCAAATCAAGACTCAATATTATGTGTGGTAAAGGAAACACGAAAGATTGACCAAGCATCAATTTAACCCTAAGTATGTATCTCTCCAAATGAAGTAGTAATTACTTGGCTACCTGTATTGGCAAGAGGCATTGTCTCGAAACATGTCATAGTTCACGTAAAATACTACAATTGTGGGCACCGGATAGGATTCAGTTTCTTTCATGTCCTCCTCTCTCTGCATATTATTCTATTGCCATCCTCAATCCCTCCATGAGACCTAGTTCCTTTACCCACAAAAGAAATTCAAGTGAAATATTTATAAGTGGTTTATTGTCCCATTCGTAAATCCATTTTATTTTGCATTCAGTTGAAGATTAATTACTTTATTGTGTCTTAGTGCTTTATTTCGTTTCCCTAGTGCAGTCCTTCCCCGTTGATTCTCTAGATCATTCTGAAAAATTGAGTAAATCTTTCCTCTTTTCTTTTCTATTAAATATGTGAAAAATTGTAAAGTGTGGCAAGAGAATGATATGGATTATCAGATTTCGGATGCAAAAAGAATGAACCAAAAACGTCAGAGTAATATTGTCCAAAAGAGAAGTACGGTGTATATTATACCAAGTCTTTAAGTGCCACCCTCAATAGCCACCAACGCGTATAACCCATACCCTATATTGATTATTGAAACACCATTATATAATGGCTTTGAGCAACGATCAAGTACGCTGTTGTGATGGAATGATTGCGACTTTTAATATTATTGCAAATTAAAAGCACAAACAACTATGTAGATGCTTTAATCAGCTATAGATGGAAACCTCTCAGTTTTAATAATTGATGAACCGAACATACAACTAAGATAATATGCATAATAGTATGGTAACTTGATCTATGACACAATAACGATGTAATTTATAACTTACAGTGCAAATGTATGAAGATCCCATACTTTATGTAGAAAAAGACGCAGAATTTTTTTTTTCTTTTTTAAATAAGATAAAAAAAAAAAACCATATTAACTTCATCTTTTATGGAAAATATTGTTACCCAGGATATACAGTGAAAAGAAACAAAGCAATAACATGGTTTAATACAGTAAAAATATTTTATTTTAATAATTTCCAGAAAAAAAATGAAATTTTGTACTTGACCTACTTGAAGTTAGAGACGCAAACTTCATAAGCGGCAAAGAAACAACAATAAAACAAAAACCAAACAAAGAGACCAAAAATTCAATAATCATGAAAAGTCTAAGCAGCAAGCGCAGACCACAACAATTTATATACTAATCTGAGAGAATTATCCCTAATTAAACTTACAAAGAAGTTTAGAGAGACCAACTAAAAATCGATTTGAGGGCTTTGCTTTACTTTGTCGTATTACCTTCACAAAGAGTAAAGAAACACATAAATTACTAGAATTAGCACATACACACCTGCATGGATACGGAGGTCTGAACATCGTTCTTGCCTACATTTGGTAGTTTGCAAAAGAGTCGTTTGGTTTTGTTTTGGTGCTTCCCTTGGTCTCGAAATTTAGTAAAGGAAGCCTATTCGGAACATTACTAACTTATGAAGGGTACATCCCTTCAAATGGATAGAAAATAGTCATATACGCAACGGAAGCAATCACCCAAGACCAAATAATCTTACATGTAAATTAGATAAATATAATCACTAACGAGATAGAAACACTAACCTCTTGAAGTTACTGCACAAATCTTCAATAATATTCGCGCTATCCAGGTCCACGGTCTTCTACTGTGTATCCTGAATTTCTACCGAACGTGATACTTGAGTGGCAAGTATTTTTATTCAAGAAAAATAGTATCCTTTTTATCAAAATTCGGCCAAAAAAAAACGAAGCTCTTCTCTGTTATTTTTCTTCTTTTTTTTCACGTTCACAGAAGAAAGTGAAAGCTTTCTTTTCGTTTTTCTTTTTGGTAATTGGTTTCCCCGTTTTCTACTTCTTCTGCTTTTTGGTTTCATAAGACCAAAACATATTTGAAGTCTTAGTAGTCAAAACGTGTAGGAGTCTACTACGTACCAAAAATGTGTAGCAGTCTCCTAACCCACCAAGGATACTATTTTCTTATTTAATTTCCTCGTTCTAGAATATTCAGGCACAGTAGGGACCACAGATTTAATAACGAGGCTTCCTATTGTGGTATTAATTCGGAATATGAATGAATTAATCCTACCACAATAAATTACAATTTATTCAACTAGAAAATTGTAATTGCACTCCTCAGTTTAATTTCGAAATCATTCATTAAAACTTATTTAACTCCCCGTGTTAAGATTACAAATACCAATCAGATAAATTAAATTACTGACAATTTAATTTATTGACTAATTTAATCCTTTATACTTCCGCTTAACTTATTTCATGTGACGGATACAAAATCCACCTGCAGGGTTTTCACATGAAAACTTTCAAGCATCCATAAAGGGGTATCATCAATCTCAATGGTCAAGACACGGATTCTATCAACTAATTATTATTTCACAAATGCACTTTGTCATTATTCAATTTACCAGGAATACATTAACTCGCAGTTGAGTCGTACCTTTTAATAAATCAAAATAATGAACGAAGCACATTGATCATAATAATTATATCAAGATTAAGAGTATAAGAACATTCAATGAGCTAGAGATGTAGTTTTATATATTCAGTACAAAAACACTTATCTCTACTTGGTCCGTTCAATACACAAAAATGTACTAGCATAAGAAGTCGGAACTAAACCATTCCCATAATCAAGATAGATTATAATTTAATCTTATGCTACAATCATCAAGATGCTTTACCCAGTTTCATCTTTGATTGTGAACATTAACTTTATAACTTACAAGAACCGACAATTTAATCTTCCGCGCATGAGCTAAAGCTCCATACACTAAATCGTCTACTATATAAGTAAAGGGCACACATATGAACAAATGATCTATTTGAATTAAGATTTCATTTAATTGAATAAATAAATAAACAATTGTTCCAATAAATAAAACATAATACTATAATCTAACCACATGGTTAATAGTATATCCTAACACAAATAACCCTTGTTATATTGATTCTTTGTGGCAGAGTGAAGAGTGACGGAACATTATTATGGGAAAGAGATTTAAGCTGTGCAACGCTTGAGAATTTTGAAGGAGGAGACTGTTCAGAAAAGTGTGTATATGTAGGTCTTTAAAAATTAAAAAAAAATTAATTAAACAAGGGTAATTTCATACTTTAACTTTCAACTTACCAACTTCATGCTTTTAATATATTGTAGACGTGGATTATAGATGTATATATCGTCAAAGTTGGACATGTAATTGATTTTTCACCCTACTTTTTGGCATTTAGTTTACATGATAATTGTCATTAGCATCAATTTATATTTATCATACTTTTACATTGGATTGTGAATTTTTTATTTTGTTATTTACGTAAATATCTTTTATTTTTTTCTTTAAAAAAAGTTTATCCCCGCAATAGTTAAGGACCCGTTTGTCCTTTATTTATTTATTTATTTATTTTTTGAATCTTTTTTCAAGAATGTGTTTCTCCATAAATTATATAAATTTTTCGAAAATGAGTTTTTCAGAAAAATTATTTTTTTCTCACTCACAAAACTGCATATTTTTTAAGTGAAATGCATGTTCAACTATAATTTTAAATTTCAAATACTATTTTTTTTTAAAATTTATAATTTTTATGTCCAAACGCCTACTAAATATTTGGACGGATATTATTTATTTAAATTAAAATAAGGCATAGAGAAAAATCTCAAAGGAAAAAAGGAGACCGGAGCTTTGGGCCGGTTCGTTCTCTCCTCTCCCTAATCCTCGATCTGTTTTGAATAAGGGTTTTTCATCCCTGCAAAAAACCCAGTATTCGCTCCGGCGATTTGCGCCGGCGGTCCTCTTTCTGAACTCTTTATATAATACTCTCATTCCTAAACAAAGCATTATTCAATCCAAAATCCCATTTCATACCAAATTCAAAATAACATCCAAAAATGTCAATCCCCAAAGAGCTCTACCCTAGCCAAGACGACCTTCCCTACGAGGAAGAGCTCCTCCGCAACCCGTTCAGCTTAAAGCTATGGTGGCGTTATCTAGTGGCACGAGCAGATTCGCCATTCAAAAAACGAGCAGTGATTTACGAACGAGCTCTAAAAGCTCTACCCGGAAGTTACAAATTATGGCACGCGTATCTCCGCGAACGCCTCGAATTAGTTCGGAATCTTCCAGTTACTCACTCGCAGTTCCAAACCCTAAACAACACTTTCGAGAGAGCTCTCGTTACGATGCACAAAATGCCGCGGATTTGGATCATGTACTTGGTAAGTTTAACCGAGCAAAAGCTCGTTACCCGAACCCGACGCACTTTTGATAGAGCATTATGTGCATTGCCTGTTACTCAGCATGATAGGATTTGGGAACCTTATCTAGTGTTTGTTAGTCAAAGGGGAATTCCTATTGAAACTTCACTTAGGGTTTATAGGAGGTACTTGAAGTATGACCCTTCACATATTGAGGATTTGCTTGAGTTTTTGTTGAATTCCGAGCTGTGGCAGGAGGCGGCTGAGAGGTTAGCCGGTGTATTGAATGATGATCAGTTTTATTCTATTAAAGGGAAGACTAAACATAGGCTTTGGTTGGAGTTGTGTGACTTGTTAACACAGCATGCTACTGAAATTTCGGGATTGAATGTGGATGCCATAATTCGAGGAGGAATTAAGAAGTTTACGGATGAGGTTGGGAGGCTTTGGACGTCTTTGGCGGATTATTACATTAGGAGGAAGTTGGTTGAGAAGGCAAGGGATATTTTTGAAGAAGGGATGACCACTGTGGTCACTGTTAGGGATTTTAGTGTTATTTTTGATGCATACTCGCAGTTTGAGGAGAGTATGCTTGCCTTGAAAATGGAGGAGATGAGTGATAGCGAGGTGGAGGATGAAGAGAGTAACGGTGAGGTTGGGGTGGAGGAAGATGTGGACGAGGAGGATGATAGGTTGAATATGGCAAAATTGGAAAAGAAGCTTAGAGAGTTTTGGTTAAATGATGATAAGGATGTTGATTTGAGATTAGCGAGGCTAGAACATCTTATGGATAGGAGGCCGGAACTCGCGAATAGTGTGCTTCTAAGGCAAAATCCACATAACGTGGAACAATGGCATAGAAGGGTAAAACTTTTTGAAGGGAATCCAACGAAGCAAATATTAACATACACTGAGGCAGTTAGAACTATTGACCCAATGAAGGCTGTGGGAAAGCCACATACTTTGTGGGTTGCATTTGCAAAGCTTTATGAAAACCACAAGGATATTGCAAATGCAAGAGTCATCTTTGATAAGGCAGTTCAGGTGAACTACAAAACTGTGGATCATCTGGCTAGTGTTTGGTGTGAATGGGCAGAGATGGAACTACGGCACAGGAATTTCAAGGGTGCTCTGGAACTGATGAGACGTGCCACTGCTGAACCAACTGTTGAGGTCAAGAGGAGAGGTAACTCTGGCTTTCCTTCGTATCTGAGCTCCTTTTTTCTCATGATTGTTTCTTTATTCTAGTCACTTGTTAAGTATTTAGCCCATCAAGCCTAAGTAATAGTTCAGCATTAGATCTAATTGACTAATGGAATGCAAAGATAGTACTATATGGGTAGTACCATTTATCACTAACTAAATTTTGAAAAATTGTCATATAAAAAAACTGAAAAGACAGTATACAGCAGCAGAAACGGAGTTGAAATGCAGATACAAGTTCAGTGGCAAACATGATACTCTGTTCTCAGTATTATTAATTCCCCTTTGTAGGTATAGCATTATATGGAAATAAGAAAAGTGCCAGGTCCTGCTGGATAAAAGTAAATGTGGGTCTCGTGTTACTTTTGAAGTAAAACAATCAACAGAAGTAACAAATAGTGAGAAAAAAGCTTGCAATTGGAAATATTTTAGACAGCCCATAGAAGATTCTAAGACAATTCCTTTTGAAACTGAAATATAGCAAAAAGTAAAATTTGTCTCTACTTTTGGACCCTTCTGTCTATAAAACTAACCATATGCTTTTAATTGTGTTTTTGGAACTCTATGATCAGTCAATCTCAGTCTATAAAAATAAAGCTGAAATGTTTTAAGATAACATTTAGTATATCATGACTGAGGGATCAAAATATCTTATATTATTCTAATCGATTAATGCTATATGGATATATGGGCTAACTCTTGGGTGCTCTGTTCATATTTTAATATGCAGTTGCTGCTGATGGAAATGAACCAGTGCAGATGAAGTTACACAAATCTCTAAGGCTTTGGTTATTGTATGTGGATTTGGAGGAGAGTCTAGGAACCTTAGAGTCAACTCGTGCAGTGTATGAGAGAATTTTGGATCTGAAAATTGCTACACCCCAGATTATAATCAACTATGCAGTACTTCTGGAGGTATGCATTTTACTTGCAATCACTGCTGAGTTCTGTTCTCATCTTATCATCCTATTGTTTCACATGCTCTTAAAAGAATGGGGAGTTTTTTGCATTTTGCGTCCCTAATTTATGAACCATTTCTCCGTTTGCACCTTCTCCTCCCCTTTTTTTTTTAAAAAAAAATTATATTCGATTTACCCCTTAACCTATTGATTCTTTTGCAAAAGCTTTAGAAGAGATAATTCTGTGAGGGCAAAATAGGGATTGAATTACCCAGAAGAAAAAAAGTGGAGTTGGAAGGGTGAAAATACAAGGAAAAGGAATAAGGGGCAATAGTGGGAGAAAGAGGGAAGGGAACATGAGCAAGCTAGTAATCTCCAGATTATAAAGACTTCTTTTTTTTTTTTTCATCAGATTAAAAAGATCTCAGATAGCATATTTGTTGGTTTAACAAGACACGTGGGATACTAAGTTGTCACTAAGAAGTGCTTGATAACTTTCATTGTGCACGTAACTTACCATGATCAACAGCTACTTTAGATCTTTTCCCCTAGAATAGTGAATTTTCCGTTTCATCACTTCTCCTCACTTGGGAAGCTAAATAACGTCTTTGAGTTTTATTAAAGAACTACTTACTACTTGGTTTGTGGCTTGCTAGGCGAAATTTCTTTTTAATTCCCCCAAAAGAATGTTGTGACAAATATCGGATTGTGTCTTCTACACAAATCCATTAAATGGAGCGATGTACTTATGCTGCACGATCCTATCGTAATGTCTGCTTACAGCATGAAATCCTTCCACTCTTTACTTTAATGACCTGGAAATCTTAACTGTTATTGATTTGCCATCTAGAAGGAGCCCTTTGCATAGATAGTGACTATTTACTGGATCTGGATGGCTTCACTACTGGTGCTTGGCCGCTTTTCCGGACTCCCCCATTTTTTCATCTTCCCGCTCTTCACTCTGCTTTTTTGTTAATTATGTAATTACTATTTTTATGATTTTATCCATCACAAAATGATTCTTCTATAATTTCATTAAGAAATTAAAATATTAAGATGTAAATCATAAAAGCAAGAGGATAAGTGAAGATTAAGGGGAAAAAAGATGCATACATTAGAGGTGTAAAATTCAAAGAACTCAAGAAAAGAATATTAGATTTCTTTGTTCTCTGGTGCAATTGGATTTAACGTAATGTCTCATATTCATTTTGTGTAGGATCATAAGTACTTTGAGGATGCATTCAAGGTTTATGAGAGGGGTGTGAAGATCTTCAAGTACCCACATGTAAAGGATATATGGGTTACCTATCTTTTGAAATTTGTGAAGAGATATGGGAAGTCGAAGCTTGAACGAGCTAGAGAGTTATTTGAGCATGCTGTAGAAGAGGTATGCATATGACTGTACCATTTTGTTTACTTTTGTGTTTAGTCAACAAATAAAACTTTGTTTTGTTATGATATAATTCTGAACTGTAAAATTGAATCCTAATATGCTCCAAAAAAGTAAGTTTATGAATTGTCATTATTGGAGTTCAAGGATTTGTTGTTTTTTTGGGTATGGTTCTCATCTTATGTATAAAATCTCACGAGTCTTGTTTTTTTCTCCATCTCCCTTAATGCCCTTGTAGAGATGTTACCAATCTCTGACAGTGGGACATTTGCTTCTCATTAACAATATCATATGATTATGCATGTAGAATATACATAAGGGCAGCAGTCACTCTTTTGACTGTTTGTACAGATCTGATATTCTTTAGAACTCCTTGGACTTGCATACCTCTTGCACAGCAGGAACATCCACCTCTTTTTGGGTCCAATTTAGTGTCAATCAATCAACTATCGCCCAGCACTTTTTCTGGTGTAACTTAATATTGTAAATAAAAGAAGAATAATTAGCGGATCTTTTTTTTGAAAACAGATTTAAACTGATGGGAGAAATCATTGGCTACCTATATTGTTGTGCGAGCCACCTGTTTCTGTAAAAGAAAGTGTCGGGAAATCCATCTCCCATCAGCCACCACTTATCATTATTCTTCAACTACTTTCTAAATTATCTCTTTGGCCTTCCTCGTCCTATACTTTTAATATCATAGTATTTCTACCTGGATAAGGGCGTCACATATGTGTAGACCACTCATTGAATCATTTTATGCAATCTGCTGTCCTTCTTCTTGGTTTTCCTTCTTAGGTTTACTTTGACATCTTTCTCTGTCTACCTGTGTGCATCTTATATTTATTTTGGCTGCATATGTTTAAGGTAATTTGCCGATATCACATAAAACCTGTTGTTTTAGTCTAGAATACCTATATTGGGCCATCTCTTGGATAATAATTGCACTTCCAAATTATGGGAGAACTTTTGCTTAATGCTGTTTGTAGAGGCTCTTATTTAATGTCTAATTACCTCTTGTCTCTATAGTTGCATATTAAAGTATGCTCCATAAATTCAGTTTGACTAGGTATACTCACCTCATACTGTCTCCGTTTCAATTCCTACCAGGCCCCTGCTGATGCTGTGAAGCCATTGTATCTTCAATATGCTAAATTAGAGGAAGACTATGGTCTTGCCAAGCGGGCTATGAGGGTGTATGATCAAGCTACAAAAGCTGTTCCAGCAAATGAGAAATTGAGCATGTATGAGATTTACATAGCTCGTGCGGCTGAGATATTTGGTGTTCCAAGAACAAGGGAGATATATGAACAAGCAATTGAGTCTGGGCTTCCAGACAAGGACGTGAAAGTTATGTGCTTAAAGTATGCTGAACTGGAGAAGAGCCTAGGAGAGATCGACCGTGCCCGTGCACTATACAAACACTCGTCACAGTTCGCAGACCCTAGATCAGACCCTGATTTCTGGAATAAGTGGCATGAGTTTGAGGTGCAGCATGGAAACGAGGATACCTTCCGTGAGATGCTCCGAGTGAAGAGGAGTGTATCTGCAAGCTACAGCCAGGTAAAAAAAAATGTTCAATTAATCATTAAGTTTGTTACCTATGATGTACTTAAGATGAGTAAATTAGGGAGCACGATAGTATTCTCACAAAGAATTGGGACCAAAGAGTACCTGTGGCATAACCTATCCTCCCTCCCCTCGGCCAAAAAGAGTATCCGTGGCATTAAAGAAGGCGAATGAGGGAAATTGTTTTTGCACTTAATGGCTTCTACAGGGGTTTTTTTGGGGGGGTTG
>MCJB01048785.1:0-44910 GCA_002018475.1 Nicotiana obtusifolia
TAAATGCTTATCCGACCCTTCCCTAAACCTACATTACAAGCCTAAAAAGTCCTTATGGGATCTCCAACCGAGCGTTCTTAGAATTAAGTGACGAATTAAAATAAGGCAAGCCTATGGTGTGGTATGTTGTAATACTTGAAACTCTTTTCTGAGAGTGAGTGTATTTGTGAATTTTTCCCTTTTTGTTGTCATTGTAAATATTGTGATTTTGGGACTTTTTTTTCTAGTGAGGGCACATGAACTGTGAGGTTGAACAAAATTTGAGTTTTTGAGTCAAACGCAAGTGCACTCAGCTGAGGGTAGCATTTTGTTACGTTGTCTGAGGCTCAAAGTTCACAAGTTGATTAGTTTTCCTTGTATATATCGATGGTTCAGGAAGGGTAAAACACTCGAAGATGCATGCTTGAAATACTAACAACAAATACCGTCCATGGTGACTATTGTTTCATGTCTTGTAGATGGAGTCTAGAATAGGATAGTGTCATATTAGTTGCTTGAGGACAAGTAAGAGTTTAAGTTGGGGGTGTTGATGTGCCGGAGAATTTCGGCACATCTGATACTAATGCTTAGATTTTAGCTTGTTTTAGATGCAATTTCCCTTTGTACTTATGTACTTTTAGTATTTTTGCAGTGTATGAGGCGTAAGGACCTAAGAGCATGAAAAAAAGTTCAAAAAGCCACAAAAAGACAAAAAAAAAAGGCATCGCAAAACCCACGTGCGAGCCGCATATTTCACACCGAGATCGTAGATCAAAACAGATTTCTGGGCAAAGTTCAACGTCAAAAATGCGGTCTCATCTGCGATCGCATAACCTATTTACGAGCCGCAGAAGTAACCGCAAACTAAACATGAAGTCTACTGAAGGAAGAAAATGCGATGCAAGATGCGGTCGCATTTCTACAATGCGGACCGCAAACCATGAATGCGGTGAAGGCGAAACTAGGGTTACAATCTGCGATGGCCATGTCAAAAATGCGGACCGCATGTCTGTTATGCGACAGAAATGCGGTCGCATATTCAACCTGAAAGGGCAGTTTTATCCGATTTTTGTCCTGATTTTTGTTCCTCTATAAATAGATTTATTGGGGTTTTGTGGGCTCTATCTTGTCTGACTTTAAAGCTACAATACAAGGCATTAATATTCCTCTCTTCTGGAAGCTTTTGGGTCAAGAATCTTTCATTTTGTAAGCTTTATGGCATTTAATATTTTCTTGCTTTTGTATTTTAGTATGAGTAGCTAACTTTAAATACTAAGGTTGTGGACCCTAAATGGGTGTTATATTAATGGGTGTTTAACATTGAATATATATATATAATGGTTGCTTGATATTTATTTACTTCTTATTCTTCATTATTGTTGGTGGTTGCAAACATTAACAAGTGCCATTAAATTCTTGCTTTGCTTGGGAAAGTGGGGTAGAATTTGGTAGAAGTAAATACCAAAGACTCAAGGCTTTAAACCTTGTTTAATAAAATCGCTTAGGAATAAGTGGGTTTTATTTGGCAAAAATTGATTGTTCTTAATGCAACTCTTTTATATTTGGAAAAATCATAAAAAGGAAATACTACCTAACTATTGAAAAATATTGGGTAGTCATTTAGACATCATTTGCATATCAAAAGGACCTTCCGTTAGAAATATATCATATTAACACCGGTAGCATTACACTTTATTAATTAGGATATAACCTTGGTTTCTTTAATCAAATTATCTACATTCTCAATATTTCAATTAGCCATCACCTAAAACCAAACTCAATTCATACTCTTGTTACCATTAATACATACTCTTGTTACGGTTAACTGGATAGAATTACAATTTTAGTCGAGTAACACACTAGTCAAGTAACCTTTTCACACCTATTCCCTGTGGGATTCGACCCCAACCTTGTTGGATTATTATATTTGATATCGACCGCCTTACACTATTTATTAAAGTGTAATTTGAGCGTATCAACCTTACCCCTACCTTGCGAGGATAGAGAGGCTATTTTCAATAGACCCTCGGCTTAGGAAAGCATCAGCACCACATTAATGAAGATATAGACAAGAAGGGACAGTACCAAGAAGCCATATAAAAGCAGAATAAAAACAACTAGATAGTAAGGTGATCAACAATGAAAGAAACAACGGTTAGTCATAAAAACCTACTACTAACATAAAGCGAGACTGCGTACCAATACTACTGTTATGAACACTCTAAACTACATACTCTACTACCCTAATCCTCGATATCTATACCTTCCTATAAAGGGTCATGTCCTCGGTCAGCTGAAGTTGCACCATGTCTTGCCTAATAACCTCTCCCCACCTCTTCTTTGGCTTACCTCTACCTCTCCGTAGGCCCTCCAACGTTAACCTCTCACACCTCTTCACCAGGACATCTGTGCTCCTCCTCCTCACATGACCAAACCACCTAAGTCGTGCTTCCCGCATCTTGTCCTCAATAGGGGCCACACCCACCTTGTCGCGATAACCTCATTTATGATCCTATCTAACCCGGTGTGCCCGTACATCTATCTCAACATCCTCATCTCTGCTACCTTCATCTTCTGGACATGAGTGATCTTGACTGGCCAGCACTCAGCCCCATACAACATAGTTGGTCTGACTACCACTCTGTAGAACTTACCTTAAGTTTTGGTGGCACCTTTTTGTCACACAAAACACCGAAAGCGAGTCTCCATTTCATCCATCCCGCCCCAATACGATGTGTGACATCTTTATCAATCTCGCACTCCCCTGAATAATAGATCCAAGGTACTTAAAACTTCCTCTCCTAGGGATGAACTGTGAGTCTAGCCTCACCTCCCCTTCCCTTCCTTAAGTCTCGCCACTAAACTTACACTGCAAGTATTCTGTCTTGGTCCTGCTCAACTTGAAACCATAATTGTACGACCCCATCCCTTGCAAAGAATTCGCACATTCCATGAAGCCATCCATTTCATCATCATTAAAGTTGAGCAAGACGGCCTCTAACGTATCACCAACATTGATTTTGGCACTTGTATCATCAACAATAACATCGGTCACCAAGTCCACAAAAGAACACACCTCATTGCTATTTTATTGCCGCATGCATTTACGCACATGGACAACCACTTTTCCATCACCCACTCAGAAGGTGAGTTCTCCGGCTTCAACATCACAAAGAGCCTTCCCCGTAGCAAGGAAAGGTCTTCCAACAGTAATTGGCACCTCATAATCAACTTCACAATCTAGAATGAAAAAATCCGCCGGAAGAATGAATTTATCAACACGAACCAAGACATCTTCAACCACTCTAAAAGGTCTCTTCATGGTACGATCGGCCATTTGCAATCTCATAGAGTGGGTCTTGGTTGCCCAATTCCCAAGGTCTTTAAAACCGAATAGGGCATCAAATTGATATCCCCAAGATCACAAAGAGCTTTAGCAAATTTGGCACTTCCAATTGTACAAGAAATTGTGAAACACAGGGATCTTCAAATTTAGGAGCCATTGAGTGCACAATTCACTCACTTGATGAGTGACTTTGATAGTTTCAAAATTCATTGACCGCTTCTTTTTCACAAGATCCTTCATAATATTTGCATAACCGGGCATTTGTTCCAAAGCTTCAACTAATGGCACATTGATTGAGAGACTCTTCATCATTTGAATGAACTTTTTGAATTGATTCTCGCCATTTTGTTTTTCATGCCTTTGAGGGTATGGAGGTGGAGGCTTAGGCAATGGTGCCTTAGCCTTTTGCACTACATGCTCCGGTATGTCAATAATGTGATCCCTAGACGGGTTCACCTCCTCTTGAGTCTCTTCCACACTATCTTCAATATCAATACGAACTTTATCATTTGTTTGCACCACATTGTTCAGGACCTCTTCTTCTTGTTCCACTCGCTCATCATCCACAAGTTGCTTTTGACTTGAGGTGGATGCATTTTCACCTCTTCCATTTCTTATAGTAACAGTCATGGCATGCCCCATGTCGTTCCCGCCCTTTGGGTTTACCACAGTGTCACTTGGTAGTGCCCCCTTAGGATGAGAATTTTGAGCTTGAGAGATTTGTCCCATTTGGACTTCTAAGTTGCGGATCTATGTGTTGTGTGAGGCAAGTTGGGCATCCGAATCGACATTCTTTTCCATCATTTACTTGAACATATTCTCAATATGCCCCATCTTATTGGTTGAAGAACTAGGACCATAGGAAAGATAGGGAGGCGGATTGTTCGGTTGTTGATACATCGGGGCCTTTGAAAACCCGACCCCCGATTGCCTTGATTGTTGTTCCATCCTCCTAGATTGTTACCTCCCCAATTTCCCTGATTATTATTGTTATGTCAATTCCCTTGATTGTTTCGACTCTTCCAATTTCCTTGATTGTTTTCACAACTCCAATTTCCCTGGTTGTGAGAATTCCAATTGTCTTGATTGTTTTGAGGTTTCCATTGTTGTTGGCTTGGTCCTTGGAAGTTGTTTTGTTGCCCCTGAAAGTTTTTCACATATTTCACCTCCTCTTCTTGGTCATTGTAAGAATCATCTTGATCAAAACTACTATCCTCTTGCACAAAATTATCAACTCGATGTTGCACTTGTGGACCCTTTGTTCTTCTTTTGTTCATCATCATGTTCACTCCCTCCATGGCACTAACTTTCTTAGGATTTTGCACTTGTTAAAGTTGAGCCTTTGCTAGTTGATTCATGGTGATAGTCAATTCGGCTATGGCTTGCCCATGGTCATGCAACTCTTTGTGAAGGTGGATCACGTTGGGATCACCTTGTGGAACATTAGCCGGGATTGCCACGTCGATGATGTTTCTTCCATTTAATCTAAAATCTCACACGCCTACACATAATGCATAGTCATGAAGTTCCCACCGGCAAGTTGATTCGCTACACATTGGTTGGTTGTGTTGATCCCACGATAGAAAGTTTGTTGAATCATGTTCTCCGTCATATCGTTGTTGGGACAGTCCTTAACCATTGTTCGATTGCGTTCTCATATCTCATGTAGTGGTTCATCTGGCTCTTGCTTAAATGCCAAAATCTCATCTCGAAGTGTAGCCATGTGCCACAGAGAGAAGAACTTAGAAATAAACGTTTCCGCCAACTCATCCCAAGTGTGAATGGAATGGTTCGACAAATATGCCAACAAATATATAACTTTCCCCCGTAGAGAGAAGGGAATAAGCCTTAGCCTCAATGCATCCTCGGAGACATTTTTTTGTTTTCTCCCCCAACAAGTGTCCACAAACCCCTTCAAATGTTTATTAGCATTTTGACTTAGAGCACCAGTGAAGAAACCGCGTTGCTCTAGCAAAGTGAGAATCACGTTGGTGATTTGAAAGTTGGCCCCCTAATAAGGGGAGGGACTATTGAACTTGCATGTCCTTCATTGGATAACACCCGATATGGAACCACTCATGGTGGAGGTGCGGGTGGAACGGGCACATTGTCATGAGGCACTCGGCCCCTTCTATTGGCTTGAGGTTCAAGAGGAATCTCATCCACTTGGTCATCCTCAATGTCCACATCCCACAAAGCAATATTTTCGAGCTTATTGTTTGCCATGGTTGTACCTACGATTCCTCAAAGAAGTTAGTAACACGGAAGGAAAGGAAGATATTCCAAAAACACACCCAAATATATAGCTAAAATCGTTTTTAACTCTTCGGCAACGGCGCCAAAAATTGATCGCGTCCAATTGCACACCTCAAAAGAATTATGAAACAATTGTTTGCAATTATAGAAACCCAACTAAGAGTCGGGGTCTAATCCACAGGGAGCTAAGATGGGATTTAGGGGTATATATTTCAATGTGCGTGATTAAATTATTGAGATTGCACTTCCACAAAAAGATTGGTTTTCTATTTATAATTTTTACTGTATTGATTGGAAAGTAAAGAAAGAAAACTAGAGATAATTGTTTTTGGGGATGTTCCAAAGTGATAAAAAGCCTAGGGCTGTGACCATTACCTAGGTGTTTGCCTAATGGGAAAAAGACATTAATGCGTGTTCTGTTGACTGGGGTGTATTATAGCTATCAACTCTAAATTACCCACTCTATACCTCTCAGTCAGAGAGTGGTTTTGCCCAATTTGGCTTTCCCAAGACCGAATAAGTATCACACAAAACAGTTGATAAAAGCTCAAGTTCGGCTATTACTATCTCTAGGTTGAACCCTTTAATTGGGTAAATCAATCTCTCAATTGCCCCAATTTCTTGTTAGCCAAGTTATCCTAGACTAGGTCTTTCTTTCTAGAGAAGAGACTAAGTCAAATAGGCATGAAGTAATGTTTGCAACCATTAATTCCTCAAACTAAAGCGTAAACTAAGCAAGATAATAGACACCCAATCATAAACAAGCACTAAGATAAATACCCGTAAGGTTTACACACTAGGGTTGTGTCACAACCTTAGTAAAAATCTAGCAACTCATACTTTGTTTTGAAGAAAATTAAAAAGAAGGACTAATTAAACTCATAATGATAGCTTAAAATAATGAAATATATTGTAAAATATACCAAAGCAAAGTAAACTTCCAAAAATGACAAAGAAAAATGGCTACAGTAATTGCTGATGTTCAAACTTGACCTAATTTTGTGAAACTCGTCTATTATGCAAGGATGAAAATATTGGACAAAAATACCCCTCGGGAGGTTCTGCGGCCGCACAATTCCATGTGCGGTCCCCAGATTTCTTCATCTGATAGGAATAGGAGTTCTGTGGCCGCACAATTCTGGATTGCGGCCGCGAGGTAGCTTTTCTATGGTCTGCAGATTTAGAACTACGGTGGCAAGATAATTTTCTGCGGTCCGCAATGTTAGGGTTGCGGCCGCAAGGCTATCTTCTGCGGCTGCACAAATATTGTGCGGTCCGCAATTCACTGAGGTCCTTGACTTGGAAATTTGCTTACTCTCTAATCTTGAATCCTAGCCTAGCTTTAGCAGCCGCACAGTTCATGTGCGGTCCGCAATTTGCACAATTGTCTGCAAATTTTTTGCTCTTTGATTGCGGTCGCAGATGGAATTATGTGAACCGCACATTTTGTGCTTATGTTCCCTTTTATTGCCTTTTGCTTAGAATGCTCCTTTCTGAGTCGGATTTCATCTCGGAAGCACAACTTCCAGCATTCCTGTAATTTTGTATAATTTTATTAGTTGTGGGAACACAATTATATGATTTTAGACTAGATCATAAGTTAAATGACGCTAATAAGTAGTCAAAATCCCTACTTATCAACGCCAAAGCAGGCTTTATTAATTCATGATGGGATCGGGCTGCATGCTGCAGCAAGCCATGTTGGCTTATATTAGCTCTTGGGAAAAATCCGTCCCTCCAGAGTCTGACATACTAGTAGTGAGCACAGGTAGCGTACAATGCTGTGTGACTGAGTGTGCTAAGTGATTGAGCGTGATAAGTGGGAGTGCGAGACAGTGAGATTGAGTACTCTGAGAGTGTGAGTACATGAGTTGATTGTTGTGATTCATTGCATTTGACATACATACTTAACATACAGGCATAAAGATGCATTTCCTCATGCTATACGGTTTTGTGACATTCATGATTTCACATGTACATTGACATGTAAGCATAGAGATGTACTTTCCTCATGCTATCTGAGAATCAAAATATTTTATCTGTTGTTGAATGTGTTTGGGAAAATCACAGTTTTCTGATTTACTCATGTTTTGGTGATTTCGGTGAAAAATTTGGGTTTTACTGTTATACTTGAAAAGTATGCCTATTTTCCATAACTATGAACGAGTTGAGCATCGTATTTTGAATATACTTGTACTGTTTTCATTATATTGTTGCGAGTTGTTCTTGGCTTTTGGTGTTGGACTCTGACCATTGTCCAAGCTCGTCACTATTGACGGTCAATTTTGACCATCCCTTTTAAAATTAATTTATTGATGCCTAACAATTTACAATAAATACTTTAAAAGTATTTTTTAGTAATGAATATCTATTTTTATATATTAATTAACTATTAGCATAAAAAATAATCATGTAGTACTTATATTGTGTAATTAGAAATGTATTTACTATAATAAAAATAACTTTTGTATATACATTACATAGGTTTTATAATTTGACAAAATTACACCGTAATTTCCAGTGGATTAGGTTACCATGTTAATATTTTGAAATTAGTGCTATAATTCGAAATAAGTGTCATTTATAGATAATTAATTAAAATAATTATCAACATATAGTAATTATAATTTTACCATATTTTTTATTAAAATTGTTAAGTTTATTTAAATTCATTTTAAAAAGGTTAAAAAAACTAAAAGGCTACAATTGCAATTCCTTCACTAAATACAAAATGGAGATTTCTTAAATTATTTTAGCCCAAAAATACAGCCCAATTCGGAAATACCCAGCCCAAGTCCACCCCTCTCTTCCAACTTGGCAATCCATGCCATCTTCACTAAACCAATGAGATTGTGCCATGTCACCCTCCTTTATCACTCACAAAACAAACACACAAGCATCTGACCATTGATTCATCTGATCAATGGCTCACATTTAATCTCTGGCTTTCCTTTGATTTTTAAACACCCGCCCAGAGATCAAATCTTAACCATCCAAATTCCTTTGATCTAATGGCCCCTGATTTTCTCACTTAAAACATTTTAAAAAATCCAATAACCAAATAATTGGAGTCGCTGATCAACAGATGAAATGACTCCCATTCCGTCTCTCACCTTTAAGCCTAAAGACCAACCACCAATTACCTAGTAACCCTAATCATGTCCTCCACGCTCTGCCGCCCTCATTTCCCTTTCCTCTCTCTTTTCTCTCCTCTCAATCAAAACGTCACTCTCAGAACCTTGCACCAATTCGTGCAAGGTCACTCGAAAATACTTTAAATCATCTCCCCTGTCCCTGCTACACTATTATTCTTGCTTAATATTCTCCTTTTCAATCACAAATCAAAGACTCCCAAATCTGAAACCCTAAGCTCAAAGGAGAAATCATTTGATTTTCTCTCATAAGTCAAAATTGGAGCCTGAAGTTACCTCTTGCCTTCTGAAATCCGCGAATCCTGCTGCAAATTCCCTTTTTCAATCACAAATTAAAACGTCCAAATTCCGAAACCCTAAACTCAAGAATGCAACATCAAATATCTGTTTCTTCTTCGTGTTCCGTCAAATCGGAGCATGCATGGAGTCGTCTCAGTGTTTATTATGAGGATTCAAAGTCCGAAGGTCAAACTCAGTGACCTCTGGATATTAGGGATTTAACCATTGGTCCAAAGCCTTCAACGGTCAATCCCTCTTCTCAGGTAAAATAAACCTTGTTTTTCCCTCTGTTTCTTTCTGATTTTCACTCGATTTGCTATATCATCTACCATGCATGATCTTCCACTATCATTTTGAATCTTGTTGAACCATAGAGGCATTGAATGCCACTATAAAAAGGGGTCTTCAATGCTCTCACCTAACAGACATACACACATACAGATATGAACACATCGAGCACACAAAGACCCTTTGAAATTTAGGGTTTCTAGTCTTGGCTTTCTTACTGTTTTCCCTCTCTTTTTCTAAGTTCTGTTGCTGATTTGAACTCGAAAGTTTTGGGATTTTGAGAAACAAAAAGAGTCTGTTTGGTCTGCTGCCCTCGAAAAGGTCAATATCTTTCTATCCCTTTTCTTTCGTTCATCTCTCTGAATGATTTAGATATGTCGATGTCAAGTTCTGTAGATTATAATAATGATGTATGTGTTTTACATGTTTGATATTTATGTTTTGCTAGTTTGATAACCTTTTATGATCAGCTTGTTCTGTTATGATTCTCTAAAGTAATAATCGATTAAGTAAATAATAATTATTGATCTTTGTTCAGAGTTTTCCTACAGTCTCCATGGCCAAATTTCTTATATGTTCATGTTCAATATAAACTTCATAGTTCTAAGTGACATACAATAAATTCATCTCTGTTTTATTGCACTTCTGTAATTTTGTGAGTTTTGGAAGCTAAGTTTACTACCTGATAGTTATTACTAAAATGAAACCTGAATTTGTTCAAGACTTATATCCCTGCTTCTTAACTTAAGTTTGACATTACAATGTCTAAATACTTCCTTGTCTGCCTGTGTCTGTTAAACTGCCTCTGAGTTACCACTATGGTCCTTACTCTGTTTGATTACTATCATTGTTAAACCAATCATTTTCATGTTTTCCTTTCACCAGTGATATTGTTATAGTGTTCACTTCTGCATAATATTCCCTACATCTTATTTGTTTATGATCATGTTCATTATTTGGTAATCTTAAATGATGTATGAAGAGCGCAAAAACACACACTTAAATATGCTCGCTAGTCGAATATAGTATAATATAATATCGTATCCACAGGGATTGGATTTAAACAGTGTTTTCATAGCCTCTAGTTTAGCTGCTATCTAAGATGGTCGACAAATTAGATTTGTGCGATTAAAACTAAAATTTACTAGAAGTCTAAACTATTCACTAATGACAATCAATGCAAGTAATAAGTAGACAAAGATATCAATGGGAAAAAATAAGAGGTTGATTGGATAGGAGCAAGATAATTGTCTGGGATTTAACTCTAGTCGATTCACTTCTAAGGTTAAAGTAAGTCTCTCGAATTCACTCTATTATTGGTTCAAACGTTCATTAGAAACTCCTTTCTCGATTAAGTCTCAACCTCACAGAACTAAGTTGAGCTCGGTGAAGATATGCAAGAATTCGTAGTGGATTGGTCTATAGGAGAACCTCTTTCGATTATCCTCCTAACTAGGATGCAACAATTAAAACACCCAAACGATTCAATACATAAAAACTAGAGTTAATATCCACAAACAATTCTCAATACACCAAATCCATCAATCCCTAAAGAGAACTACTCCATAGATATGGAGTAATTCATCACAAATAAATTTAAGTTAAAAGGAAAACATAAAACAATTAAAACCCTTGTCGTGAGTTAGGATTGAATGATGGAATCCTTGTGCTCTTGCTCCTCCCGCTTCTCCTTAGCCTCCTTAGGTCCTAGATGTGTCAAAAGTCCAGAAAATACCATTTTTCCATGTATATATACCAAGTAGGATCAGTCCCAAGCGAAAATACCTTTTCTTATGCGAAATAGGACACTTTGCAGAGTTGGCTGTGCGAGGCCGCACCTGGAAGTGTGCTCGTGCATATGGCCACGCACTTTGGCCAGTATACTTGCTATTTCGCGCGCCCATTGTGCGTTCGCGCGCCTGGGTAGCCTCTGAACTTTGTCAATCTTTGACATAAATTTACACTGCTGTGTCGCACAGTGCCTTGCACTTGTGTATTTTTTCAGCTGTTGATTCTTCCTTGAATTTTGATGTCTAGTAGTGATCCTCGACCCCCGAACACGATCCCGGCTTATTCCTTTGTGCTTTTACTCAAACTTCAAAGCTCCAAATAACTCGAATTAGTTCCACAACATCTACATAACTCGGGATCACTCTTACAAGGCATGAAACACACAATAAGTGCAAAACACTAACAATTAAAGCTCAAACTCAATTAAAGTGCAGTAAATTAGAGTGCAATAAGCGACTAAAGCCTGAGATTATAGCCTACCATCAAAACCCCACACTTAAACCATTGCTCGTCCTCGAGCAATCAAACTACACTTTATATGGATATGACCTCATTACACAACTCTTGTAACTCGTCATACAAAGAATATTTAAAATAGACTAAGCACAATAGTGTAGCATCCTCACCTCAAGATTTGACTCACAAGTACCATGCATGCTGCTCACCTACCCTAACATGGAGGTCAATGACATTACCTTTCCTTCTTGAATCAAGTGCCCTCACACAACAATGGGGAGTAGCTCCACACTCAATAGACATTAAGAACAACTAGGAACTCAAGGTAGAAGAATTCACTCACTCTCGGAAAAACATTCATATGCCACAAAAGATGAACCATAGGCTTGCCTGTAGTGTATTACTCCACTAATTGAGTTCATTCAGCCAAGGATCAAGTAGGACTTTAATTGGTTGTAATATAAGCTGCGGGACGGGTTACATTTAGATATAAGAGTGACTACACCTCCCTAAGCACTTTAATACATATATTTCTTTTTTTTTTTCAAAACCCCACACTTATGTCAAACCAAGACTCCACCTTCACATAAATATACATTAACTCCCCACTTCTTTAAGCACAATTACATCAATATTTACCACTTATCAATCAATACTTTTCATATCAATACAACTATATTTGTTCTTTCTTCATTTAAGTGGCTCTTACTTTTTTCAAAACAATGCACCTTTCTCTTTATTTCATTAGTTCCACTCAAAAACCAACCCAATCACCCCACACTTCAACGTTTACAAAGTTCATAACAATTTCAAGTGCTCACGAGAGGTAAAAGGTTCAAATAAATGGTCAATTTAAACATATGGGTAAGGCTTGTAATGTAGTTGCCAAAGAAACAGGATTACATGCTCAAAGGGGTTAACTGCGATACATAACAATGTGGTGGGTAAACGCATATCATTGGCTCAACAAATAAATGCTCATATCACTTCCAAGACTGAATAAAACTACTATTTTGCTTTGAAAACATACGGGGCAAGTTCTAGACATCAAATGCAATGCACAAAATAACACTAAACCTCACACACATGTGGCACATAACTCACTCAGGATCGGACTCATAAAGACACTCTAGTCAAAGCAGTTAAACAAAGTTAAACTTCTAAAAATTAAGGTACTTATGCAAGAGTCAAACTAAGCCAAAGCGTCACAACTAAAACACTTACTATTCTCAAGGCATAATAAAGTCAAAAGATATTGCTTCTAATTCAAATCATAGAACAAGGTTAAAATCTTTTTATCTTTTTTTCTTTCGACTTTATCCCTCAAGAAACCTGTCGATATGATATCCATCGTCGGGAAAAATCAAAAATTTTAAAAATTTATACTTTTTCAATTTTTTTTCTTCTATCAAACTACTAAAAATAACAAACAAAAACTAAGACTAATATACATACATACATACATACAAATATCCCCCACCCTACACTTTAAATTTTGGCATGTCCCCGTGACACACAATTAAAAAGTATAAGGTAGAGGAAACTTTCCTGAATCTCTAGTCGGGGTCTGAGTCGATGTCGGGCTCCATTCTTCTCGCCTGAACTAGTGCACACATCTAGGTAGACAACTTCTTCTCAGCCTTCTTGGGGTACGCCCCACACTTATCTTTCTCACTCGCTACAGCCTTCTCTTTTGTACTCTTCACTTTCCACACAACACTTGCAGCTGGCTTCTCCTTTTTCACCACCGTCTCTACATTCATATCGAATGTTACAGTCTCTTCACCCACTCTAAGCAGGAGTTTTCTATCTTGTATATATAAAATTGCTCTACTCGTTGCTAAGAATGTTCTTCCTAAGATTAGGGGTATCTCCTTGTTCTCCTCCATCTTCACCACTATGAAATCTATAGGAAAGACGAACTTATCTACCCTATCTAAGACATCTTCAACTATCCCCTCGCGTATCAAAGTCGTTTGTCTGCCAGCTGCAAAGATATCGGTGCAGACCTTATATCTCCAATCTCATTCTCCAACTTCCTGTAAATAGACAAAGGCATTAAATTTATTGAGGCACCAGATTCACACAAAGACTTATCAAAATTAAGAGTGCCTAATGATCAAGGTATAGTAAAACTCCCAGGATCTCCACACTTTTGTGGGAGTCTGTTTTGCAAGATTGCGCTGAAATGCTCTGTGAGCTTAACCACCGATGTCTCTTCTATATTTCTCTTCTTTGTCAGGATCTCCTTTAAGAATTTTGGCATATGCTGGCATTTGTGAGAGAAGTTCTGTGAATGGAAAATTTATGTTAACCTGTCTCAGCATATCTAGAAATCTCTCAAACTGCTTCATCAGCTTTTCTCTATACAGCTTTTGGGGAAAAGGTAGAGCAGGCATGTGCTTGCTCTCTTCGTGTTCCTCCCTTCTTGAAGTTTCCTCCTTCTTCTTTTTCTCAGCTCCCTTCTTGCCGTTCTTCTTCTTATCAACTTTATTTTTCAGCTGCTCCCCAATTTCATTTTCAGGTATACTCTCTTTTTGGACCGGGGCGAGATCTTTCAACCCTTGCCTGCTTCTCAAGGTTACAACAATCACTGAATCTTTGGGGTTTTTTTCAGTATCAGCTGGCAGAGTACCTGGGATTCTCTTCGACAATACAGTGGCAGTTTTCCCCACTTACTTCTCCAAGTTTCGCAACCCTGTGCCATGTTCTTTGATAGTATCACCATGAGCATCTAGCCTCTTATCCGTCTTGACAATGAAAGACTTCATTAGATCTTCTGACCCAGACTGAATTGGTTGTTAAAGCTGAAACTGCAGCCTCGACTTATTCACAAAACTAGGAGCTCCTTGAAATCTGGGATTGTTTTATTTCCATGCATTTGCAGTACTCCCAGGTGAACTCCATGTAAAACCAGGGTGCTTCTGACCCATTGCATTGAAGTTATAATTCCCAACAACATTAACTTCCTTAATTGAGGCTTGACACTCATTAGTAGGGTGTCCTCTTCAACATATATCACACATTGTATAAGGCTCATTATGTATCGAGGCTAAGGTCAGCTTCCTTATTTCCTTGGCCATGGAATCAAGCTCTACCTACACAGATGTGTTAGCGTCAACTTGGTGAACACCAGTTGATCTCCTTCTCTCAGAAATTTCATAGGGCCACTGATTTGCCTCCTCGGATAACTCATCTAGAATTATGACTATCTCTTCTAGAGTCTTTTTATTTTCAACGGGCCTCCAGCTGCATTGCTCAATATTCTGAGTGAGGCTGGTGCCAATCCAACCCAAAAATCCTAGAGTTGTATCCAGAGTTCAGTTCCGCTATGTTGACACTTTCACATTATCTCCATAAACCTCCCCAAGCTTCAAACACAGTTTCAGTCTCGTTCTGGCAGAAGTTATGGATTTCTCTTCTAAACTTGCCCGTTTTAATTGATGAGAAATATTTGTCAAGAAATTTTCTAGTCATCTCATCCCATGTTCTGATCGATCAAGTAGGCAAGCTTTGAAGCCAGTGCTTTGCATCATTTTTGAGAGTGAAGGGGAATGCCCTTAAGTAAACTGCAGCTTGTGACACACCATTGTATTAAAAGGTGTTCATAATCTCCTCAAAATCCATCAGATGGTTGTTTGGATCTTCGTTCATCTTTCATCTGAAGACGCGGCTGCTTTGAAGAGTTTGGAGCAACCATTACTTCAGCTCCAAATTTTTAGCTGCAACTGGAGGTGGTCTCACACTTGATAAGGCTTGGTTGTAGACCGGTGTAGCATAATCGCCAAGTGGTCTCCCAACACCGGGATCTATATTTCCGAATTGGTTTGCACCAAAAGGTTGATTATGAACAATTCTCAGAGCCCTCTCCTCCTCAAAGACAAGTTGTGCATTTCAAAGAGCTATTTCCTAACATCCCTTGCAGCTTTTTCTCTTTGCTAGGTTGCCTCTCTCGCAGCCAAATCAACATTATCATCATCTCCTTCCATAATTTCTTTAGTTGAGGATTGGCCAACCTTCTTAGTATTCTCGGGGAGATTTCTTTCCTTCCTCAACTATCACAGTTGTTTCTTGATTTCTGTTTCATGTGGTAGCACTTCCTTCCCAGAAGATCGAGTCATGCACCAACCTAACTTGTATCCTGCGCACAATCAAGGAACACCAAATGTAAAAAGTGAAGAATAAAATTAAAAAATAAAAAGAAAAGTTCCTGAATTAGCACTACAAATTGTTTCCAACACTATTGATTGCCAATCCCCGGCAACAGCGCTAAAATTTGACGAGCGCAAAACACACACTTAAATATGCTCGCTAGTTGAATATAGTATAATATAATATGATATCCACGGGGATTGGATTTAAACAGTGTTTTCATAGACTCTATTTTAATTGTTGTCCAAGATGATCGACAAATTAGATTTGTGTTATTAAAACTAAAATTAGCTAAACTATTGACTAATGACAATCAACGCAAGTAATGAGTAAGGAAATATATCAATGGGAGAAAATAAGGAGTTGATTAGATTGGTGCAAGATAATTGTCTAGGATTTAACTCTAGTCGGTTCACTTCTAAGGTTCAAGTGAGTCTTCGAATTCACTCTATTATTGGTTCAAACGTTAAGTAGAAACTCCTCTCTCGATTTAGTATCAACCTCACAATAAGAATTAAGTTGAGCTCGGTGAAGATATGTAAGAATCCGTAGTGGATTGGTCTTTAGGAGAACCTCTTTCGATTATCCTCCTAACTAGGTCTAAAAAATAATTCAACTAGCCTCTCCGATTAGTAAGAAGAATCAATGTTATGCCTCTTTCGATTACATGAACATGTGAAAATAGATGCAACATTTCAAACACCCAAACGATTCAATACATAAAAACTAGAGTTAATATCTACGAACAATTATCAATACACCAAATTCATCAATCCCTAAAGAGAACTACTCCGTAGATATGGAGTAATTCATCACAAATAAATTTAACTTTAAATTAAAACATAAAACAATTAAAACCCTTGTCTTGAGTTAGGATTGAATGATGGAATCCTTGTGCTCTTGCTCCTCCTGCTTCTCCTTAGCCTCCTTAGGTCTTAGATGTGTCAAAAGTCCAGAAAATACAATTTTTCCATGTATATATACCAAGTAGGGCCGGGACCAAGCAAAAATACCTTTTCTTATATGAAATAGGACACTTTGCTGAGTTGGCTGTGCGAGGCCGCGCACCTGGGAGTGTGCTCACGCATATGGCGACGCACTTTGGCCAGTATACTGGCTATTTCGCGCGCCCAGTGTGCGTTCGCGCACCTGGGTAGCCTCTGAACTTTGCTAATCTTTGACATAAATTTAATCTGCTGCATCGCACAGTGCCTCGCACTAGTGTATTTTTTTTAGCAGTTGATTCTTCCTTGAATATTGACGTCCAGCAGTGATCCTCGACCTCCGAACACGATCCCAGCTTATTCCTTTGAGCTTTTACACAAACTTCAAAGCTCCAAATAACTCGAATTAGTTCCACAATATCTACATAACTTGGAATCACTCCTACAAGGCATGAAACACACAATAAGTGCAAAACATTAACAATTAAAGCTCAAACTCAATTAAAGTGCAGTAAATTATATTGCAATAAGTGACTAAAACCTGAAATTATAGCCTACCATCAATGTACACTTGAAAACTCAATATTTCCATGTCACTTAACTATGTTGAAAGAATTTGAGTGTTTAGATGCTTTCTTCTCTGTATCTGCACCTGTTAAATCTGAGAGTAAATTTTGGGCTATCACTATAACTTTCTGATGATCATGCTCAACTATTGTTTGCCTAGGAAACTATCTTATTTGCATCAAGCTATCTTCTTTTCATGAATCTTTGTTGTATATATATTTTGTTAACATTAAACTATTTCCCTCTTTTTAGTGTAAGTCATGATTTTGTTTGGATAAACTCAACTAGTAATTGCTGCACAACTAAGTTTGTTTGTTCCATAATCAGTTGAGATCTTCACACACATGTGCAATACATCCTTGTCCTTAATCTTTTGAGCCCCTGTTGATTTTTGTAAAGTTTGCATGCATCTATATTTAACTAATCTTACATGAAGAAAGAACTTAGGCACTAGGTTATAATCAAGTGACCCTTTTAGGAGTTGAAGCATGATCACTTCATACCTATATGCTGAACTACATTTATATTTGAATTTGAACTTGTTTTGATGTAATGTTTTCCATTTCCTTTCTTCATTTGCATGATAAATTTGGTTATGTAATGTGTAAAGTTCCTTTACTTGTATGAGATCACTATCTCATTTATTCTACATATGCACAGTTGATTGAATGTTGCTAGCCTCTTTGCTTAACTCTATAAAATCATGTTCTTCTTTGAGTGATGTTTAGTCCTCCTCTTCATTTTTAACTTGAAGTTGAACTTGACGCTCAAACATTAGGAAGTTCATTTGTTGATGTTATCTGAAAACATTGACTTGTTAATACTAAGCTAATCTTTTACTAGAGGGAAAGCTGGCGAAAAGCTTGGCCCTTTTTAGACCTTAGGGGTGCCATGTTTGAACTTGTGAATTGGTACTCATGATGAGAGTTTAATCCCATGACTTTGACAACCTCTCTGTAACAATGGATGACTATGATTGTTGGTTTGAATCTTCTTTGATGTCTTTAAGGTGCCAAATAATGTTATTAATACCTATATTTGAATATGTTATGCCTTAATGATTCATTCTTGCAATGGTGTGACTATGAAACCTCTTTTTTTATCTATGTGTATTCTAAACTCAGCCCCTCCCGTTTGGGGTTCTTTGATATCTGTCCCCTATTTAGTATTAAACGTAATTTGTATTCTCTTGTGTTATTTTCCTTAAGAGGAAAGAATATATTTTGTGGTAAGTAATACTTTAGTAATTAGTTTGCATTGGAAGGGCCTCATTGGCACTTAAACCTGTCAGGGAAACATGGTGTTAGTGATTAAGGGTATTTGGGAGCGATGTTCGACTCTAGGTTGGGTTGTCCTCCCGGCACAAGCATTGCCCCGGGCCAAGAGTCCCTTGGGAACTTTTAAGTGTCGGAGGATCCAAAGGGAGCATCGACCTCCAGTGGGGTTCCCTCCTTAGCTCTTAATTCATTGACACATGTAGTTCTTTAAGGGTTTAGTGTTTAATGACAAGGAAAGGTTTCCAATGTGAATTGTTTGCTAGTAAAGCCACCACATTAATATATAAATTCCTCTACCATATTAATCTTATTCTTGCTTAAATTATCTGTTTGTATGTTTGTCATATGCATCAAAGTATGATTTATGGTTAGAACACATTGAATATATTGGATATATGTCTAATGATGTAACGACCTGATGTGTTGTAGAAACGCATAAGATACTAATTATTTGGACTTGGCTTGTTTTAAGTGCAAATCCCTCTTTGTAATTATGCAATTTTAACATTCTGGCGAGGTATGAGGTATAAGAATCCAATAATTAAGAAAAGAGTTCAAAAATGATAAGTAATGCAGGATATGCGGTCGCATTTCAGACATGCGGACCGCATATCTTGCATGGGCGTCGCATACTTGGACAGATTTCTGGGCAAGGGTTCATGTCAGAAATGCTGTCTGAATTGCGGACCGCATTTCAGGAATGCAGACCGCAAATCATGCCGCCTACATCGCAGAGTGGAACAGAGAATTGGACAAATTTTATGTCAAAAATACGGTGAGCAATGCGGACCACATTTCTAAAATGTGGATCGCAAATCTCGCAGCAAGATCGCAGAATGAGACAGAGTTTTTGGCCAACTGCCATGCCAGAAATGCGGTCCAAATGCGGACCGCATGTTGAGTTTGCGACCAGAATGCGATCGCATTCTGGACACCTGAAATTTTATTTTTTTTCCCGAATTTCGACCCACTATAAATAGGAACTAGGAACGCTAACATGCAAAACCCCCCCTTATTTCGTCAGTCACCTCAGAAAAACTCACTAAAACACCCTCGAACCCCAACAAATCACCTTGAAAACAAACCCAAACATCTATCACAAGAAAACCCCACCCTCTAACATCAAAGATCCAGCCCACAATTGCTGCAAATCGTACCAAGATCTCAGCTGAGTTAAGGCACCCTACCAAGTTGCAGCTTGTTAGCATCGATTGTGTCCGCCTAAAGTTCGTGAGTACCCATAAAAGGTTGGGCTTGAGGAATTGTTGGAAATCTAGGAATTTTTGCAAGGCAAGGTAAGTGTTCGTTCTAACCTTAGCTTGAGGGATTAGAAATCGTGTCTTGTTTGCTAAATTGCTCCTTCTTGAGAACAACGTATAGGCATGGTGACGGGTGTCTATATGTTGGTCTCACGCATGACCGTGGGTCGTATATGGTTAATCGTTGTGTGACTATTGTTTCAAATTGTTGAATAATTTTCTTGAATTGTTATGATATGTTGCATGTGGGAGCGGGTGGCATGCCTGCCACAAGATGTTGTGAATTGAGGGTGGGTGGTACGCCTACCACAAAGTTTCTTCTATTCGGCATAAAGTTGATGGTCAACTAGACTAGTTGAGTAAGAATTGTTAGGAGTCGAAGAGGTCCAGTGTCAAAATTGTGGGTAGTGTTTCAGGAGTCCGTTAGAAGTTTAAAGGGTCTAGTGTCACATTAGAAAAGTCGTGTCTAGAGTCAATGAAATGATAATTGAGTTGGGCGGTTAGTTGTAGGGTATTGATTATAATTGAGTACTGATATTGATTGAGCTAAATAGATGTTAAGTTTGGTTTGGTTATAGCTGAATTTCCCCCTGGCCAGGATGATTGTTTTGCTGTTATTTGTTCCCTTGTTGGGAAGTGGTTATGTTGCTTTGTTCCCTTGCCGGGACTTCTTGTGAATGTTGTGATGATGAAAGTGGGAGCGGGTGGCACGCCTGCCATGAGATATTGTGAAAGTGGGAGCAGGTGGCACGCCTGCCACGAGATATTATGAAATTGGGAGCGGGTGGTAAGCCTACCACAAAATATATTGAAAGTGGGAGCGGGTGACACGCCTGCCATGAGATATTATGTAAGTGGGAGCGGGGGGCACGCCTGCCACGGGATGTGATGTATGTGGGAGCGGGTGGCACGCCTGCCACGAGAGGTTACTGTAAGTGGGAACGGGTTGTACGCCTGCAACAAGAGGTTACTGGAGGAAAAAGGGTGGATTGTATTACATTTCATTGTGTTAAAGGCTGAATTGCAGTTTTCTTTCTTATTCATTGATGATTCGTTTCGTTTTATTTGCCTGCTATTCCGATGTATGTTTTCCTTTTCCCCGTTTAAATTGTTTATGCATTTTATCTTCTGCTGTAGATACATATATGCTTAAAATTGCACAGGTTTATCTGGAGTCTGGTCCTAGCCTCGTCACTACCTCGCCGGGGTTAGGCCAGGCACTAACCAACACATGGGGTCAGTTGTGCTGATACTACACTCTGCACTCTTTTGTGCAGATCTCAGTGCCGCAGCTACGAACAGTAGGAAGCTTCCAGCCATTGATTTTCAGGCGACCCAAGGTAGTTTTGCAGACGTCCGCGGATCTTGGAGTCCCCTGTCCATTTCTTGTATCTGTTTCTTCTATGTAGTCCAGAAACAATATTTTGTTATATTCTTCAGACCCTGTTTGTGGTACTCTTAAATAGTCTATGAAACTGTGTTACCAGATCTTGGGTAGACCGTTGTGGATAGTTTATTGGTGATAGTTGTGTAAAGAATTAACTTCGTGTTTATTTCGCTTTGTTGAATTACTACTTTTCAGTTGATGCATTTGTGATGAAAAGAATTCGTAAATAGAAACGAGGTAATTGGTCCGATTGACTGGCTTGCCTAGCTTTCACTAGTAGGCGCCATCACTACTCCCGAGGGTGGGAAATCTGGGTCGTGAAAATCAAGTAGGAATTTAGTTATTGTAAAGTAGGCTACAAGATTGGTAGGATACACTTTGATATAAGAGTGACTACACATCCCTAAGCATTTTAATATATACAATTAACCTTCGAAACCCCACATTTATGTCAAACCATAACTCCACCTTCACATCAATATACATTAACTCCCTACTTCTTTAAGAACAAATACATCAAGTGTCACCACTATCAAGGAATATTTTTCACAATCATACACTTATTTTTTCATTTCTTTTTTAATTCAAGTGGCTCTTACTTTTCAAAACAGTGCACCTTTCTCATTAGTTTAATAGTTCCACTCAAAAGCCAAACCCACACCCCACACTTCAACTTTTACAAAGTCCATAACAAATCCAAGTGCTCACGAGAAGTACAAGGTTGAAATAGATGGTCAATTCAAACAAATGGGTAAGGCTTATAATGTGGTTGCTAAAGAAAGAGGATTACAATCTCAAAGGGGTTAACTACGATACACAATAATTAGGTGATTAAAAACATATATCTGGCTCAACTAAGAAATGCCTATATCACTTCCGAGACTGAATAAAACTACTATTTCACGTTTCAAATACACGGGGCAAGTTATAGACATCAAATGCAATGCAAAGAATACACAAAACCTCACACACATGGCATGTAACTCACTCTGGGTTGGACTATCAAGACACTCTAGTCAAAGCAGTTAAGCAAAGTTAAGATCATACAAATTAGTTTACTTATACACGAGTCAAAAATAGAGCTTAAGCATTACAACTAAAACACTTACTATTCTTAAGGCATAATAAAGTTCAGAGATATTGCCTTTAATTCAAATCACAGCACAATGTTTCCTACTCCTAAAAATAAATAAAAACTAATTACATCCGATTCAAACAAAAACCTTGGAAAAAAATCGCGTCATAAAGAAAAACCAAGGGGGAGTTATCCTACCTACAAAAAAGAAAATCTTTTTTGTCTTTTTCCTTCGATATAAATCCCTCAAGAAACATGTCGATGATATCCATCGTCAAGAATAATTAAAAATTAAAAATTTATTTTTTTTCAAAATCTTTTGTATCTCCAACAACTACAACTAACAAAAAGAAAACTAATATACATACGTACATACAAATGCCCTCCACCCCACACTTTAAGTTGCGGCATGTCCCCATGACACACACTTAAAAAGAATAAGGTAAAGGAAACTTCCCTGAACATCTAGTAGGGGTCTGAGACGAAGTCTGGCTCCATTCCTCACGCCCGAACTAATGCACACATCCATTAAGACAGCTTGTTCTCAGCTTTTTTGGGGTGCACCCCACACTTATCTTTCTCGCTCACTACAGCCTTCGTTGTTGAGCCCTTCACATTCCACTCAACACTTGCAACTGGTTTTTCTTTTTGCACCCCCTTTTCTACATCCATCTTGAAAGTCAAAGTTTTTCACCCACTCTAAGCATAATTTTTCTCTCGTGTATATCTAATATAGCTCTTCCCGTCGCTAAGAATGGTCTTCCTACGATGAGGGGTAACTCCTTGTTTTCCTCCATAGTCACCACTATAAAACCCATAGGAAATACAAACTTATTCACCCGAACTAACACATCTTTCAGTATCCCCTCGGGTATTAATGTCTTCTGCCAGCTGCAACGATATCAGTGCGGACCTTATCTTTCCAATCTCCTTCTCCAGTTTCCTGTAAATAGATAGAGGCATTAAATTAACTGATGCACCAGAATCACATAAAGACTTATCAAAATTAATAGTTCCTAAAGAGCAAGGTATAGTAAAACTCCCTGGATCTCCATACTTTTATGGAAGTTTATTTTGCAATATTGCACTGCAATGCTAAGTGAGCTTGATCACTAAAGTCTCCTCTATTTTTCTCTTCTTCGCAGGAATCACATTTAAGAATTTAGCATAAGAAGGCATTTGTGAGAGCACTTCTATGAATGGTAAGTTCACATGAACCTATTTCAGCATGTCCAAAAATCTGTAAAATTGCTTGTCCAGCTTTTCTCTATATAACTTTTGGGGGAAAGGTAGTGCAGGCATATATTTTCTCCCCTCATGCTCCTCTCTTCTCGATTTTTCTTCCTTCTTTTTCTCAGCTTTCATTGGGCCTTTCTTCTTCTTGTCATTATCACTTTTTAGCTGCTCCTTACTTTCCTTTTCAAGTATCACATTTTTTTGGATCAGGGCACTTGCTTACTTCTTAAGGTTATAACATTCACTGTTTCTTTGGATTTCTTTCAGTATCAGCAGGGAGAGTGCCTGGAACCCTCTCAGATAATATTGTTGCAATCTTTCCTATTTGCATCTCTAAATTTCGAATTGCTGCCCCTTGTACTTCAACTCTTTTATCAGTTTTCACAAAGAAGACCTTCATGATATCTTCTAGACCACGCTGATTAGGCTGTTGAGGCTGAAGCTGCTACCTCAGCTGATTCATATAACCAGGAGCTACTTGTTCCTGAAATCTGGAGTTGTTTTGTTTCCATGCATTAGTGGTACCCCCAGGTTAACTCCATGAAAAAACGGGGTGTTTCTGGCCCATTGCATTAAAATTACAATTTTCCACAGCATTTACTTCCTCAATTGAGGTTTGACACTCATGAGTAGGGTGTCCTATTCAACATACATCACACGTTGCATAAGACTCATTTTGTATCGAGGCTAAGGTCGGCTTCCTTATTTCTTTAGCCATAGCATCAAGCTGTACCTGCACAGATGTATTAGCATGAACATGGTGAACACTAGTTGATCTTCTTCTTTTAGTGCTCTCAGAGGGCCACTGATTAGCATCTTCAGATAACTCATCAAGAATTGCAACTATCTACTCAGGAGTCTTCTTCATCAAAGGGCCTCCATTTGCATTGCTCAATGTTCTACGTGAGCTCGGTGTCAATCCATCCCAAAGGTCCTGGAGCTGCATCCAGAGTTCAATTCCACTATGTTGACACTTTCTAACTATCTCGTTAAACCTCTCCCATGCTTTAAAAACAGTCTAGGTCTCTTTCCAGTTGAATTTACGGATTTCGCTTCTAAACTTGCCCGTCTTAGCTGAGGACAAATTTTTATCAAGGAATTTGCTAGCCATCTCCTCTCATGTTTTAATCGATCACATGGGAAAACTTCAAAGCCACTGTTTTGCGTCATCCTTCAGTGTGAAGGGGAATGCCCTCAAGTACATTGCATCTTTTGACACAACATTGTAGTGAAAGGTGTTCATTATCTCCTTAAAGTCCATTAGATGTGTATTTGGATCTTCGTTCATTTTTCCTCTGAAAACACATCAATTCTGAAGGGTTTGAAGCAACCCTTACTTCAACTCGACACTATTAGCTGCAACAGGAGGCGGTCTAAAACTTGATAAGCATTGATTATAGACCAGTCTAGCATAATCGCCTATTGATCTCCCAGGCATGGGAGCTATATTTCCGAACCGATCTGCAGCCAAGGGTTGATTTTGAGCAATTCTTAAACCCCTCTCTTCTTAATATATTTTATGTGCCTCTCTAATAGCTGCTTCCTCAGCATCCCATGCAGCTTTTTCTCATTATTGGGTTGTCTCTCTTGCATCCAAATCTACATCATCATCACCATTTCAAGCCATAGTTTTCTTTAGTTGAGAACTGCCCAACTTTTTCTAATGTCTCGGTGAGATTTCTTTCCTTCCTCAACTGTTTTAATAGTTTTTCTATCTCGGGCTTGTATGGTGGCACTTCTTTCACAGAAGCTCAAGCCATGCACTGATCTAAACCTGTAACTTGTGCACAGTCAACGAACACCAAACGTAAAAAGAGAAAATAGAAATAAAAAGAAAAAATTCTTGAATTAGCACTTCAAACTATTTCAAACAATATTGATTGCAAATCCCCGGCAGCGGTGCCAAAATTTGACGAGCGCAAAACGTATACTTAAATTCTGCTAGCTAATCAAATATAGTACAGTATATATCTTATCAACAATGATTGGACTTAAATAAAATTCTCGTAGTTTCAAGCTTAGTTGCTATTCAAGATGATCAACGATTGAGATTTATAACATGTCTAACAAAAATCTACTAAGAATCTAAGGCAATTGACTAATGACAATTAAAACAAGGAACAAGCAAAGAAGGTTATCAATGGGAGAAGATAGGGTTTTGATATGATAGGTGCAAGATAATTATTGGGATCTAAATCTAGATAATTCACTTGTAATGTTCAAATGAGTCTCTCATTTACTCAGTTGTTAGTTCAGACGTTCAGCAAAAACTCATTTTTCGATTAAGTCCTACCCTCGTGAGATGAACCAATCTAAGCACGCGAATATATGCAAGAATGCGTAATGGATTGATTTTTAGGAAAACCACTTTCGATTATACTCCTAACTAGGTTTATTCAATAATTAAACTAGCCACTTTCGATTACTAAGAAGAATTAATGAACTCAACCAACAATATAATGTAAAGATTTCACAAGTTATGCCTCTCCCGATTACATGAACTAGTGAATATAGATGCAACAATCAAATCATCCAAAACGATTCAATACATAAAACTAGAGTTATAAACCACAAGCAATTATCAATACGCCAAATTCATCAAACCCTAAAGGAAACTACTCCATGGATATGGAGAAATTCATCACAAATTAAATTAAAATATAGGAAAACATAAATTCAATCCAAACTCGAATCTTGAGTAAGGAAGGAGCTGAAATCCTTATGCTCGTGTTCTTCCAACTCCTCTTTCGCCTCCTTAGGTCCAATATATGTCAAAAGTATAGAAAATAACGTTTTTCATGTATTTATACCAAGTAGGGTCGGGCCCAAAAGAAACCACCTTCTCCTAGCCGAAAAAGGACATTGCCTTTGTAAAAGTTACACAGGAGCGCCGCATGGGGCGACGCATCATGCGGGGCATTAGTGGGAAAATCCAGAGAACTCAACAATTGACAGGCAGCAGGATTTGGGAAGGCGCGGTGCACCACGTGCCGCGGTTGTGGAGTTTTCTCGGAGTAAGGATTTTTTCTTGATTTTTGATGTCCATACTTGTTCCTCGACCCCCGAGCACAATCCTGGCATAATCCCTTGGGCTTTTACTCATATTTCAAAGTTCCAAATAGCTTGAATTAGCTCCCCAACATCTACATAGCTCGGAATCACTCCTACAAGGCATAAAACACACAATAAGTGCAAAACGTTACCAATTAAAGCTCAAACACAAATAAAGTGCAGTGAATTAGAGTGCAATAAGCGACTATAACACGTAATTATTACCTTTCTCATTGTATTGTTACTCAATCTATTGAGAGGGTGTTTAGTCTAACATACTAGTACTGTTCCATATGTACTAACGTCCCTTTTGCTGGGGCTGCTGCATCTTTAATTGATGCAGGTGGTTCCACAGCAGGCGCCATCGATCAATGATAGCGGTACACCCTCTCCTCAGTCGACTTTGGTGAGCTCCACTTTATTTCTGGGTCCTTTATCTTTTGTTCCTTATGTATAGTGTTTTGAGGTATAGCCAGGGCCTTGTTACCACCACCATCATATTACTCTCTTGCTTCAATTAGAAGCTCCGTAGACATAATGTGGGTTGTATGTTGGTGTTGGGAAAGTCAAACTAGAAATGTTGTATTTGTATCACGTTCCACTTATAACTATGAATGTGTAATGTATTTTGAGAATTATAAATGAAGTAACTAATAGAAATGACATGGTGTTGTTCACGTGATCTTCTCATTGTCTAGTTAATGGAATACTCTTTTACGTTATTCATAGGTAAGTCGGGTAGAAGGCATTAAATATGCTTGCTTGACTAGGGTACTTCCACGTGCTTTACCATGTATATTTTACCTATTTCGCATGTTTTCAAAAGCTTTTTAGTATGTATTAGTCTCTTTGCCTTAAGTCCTTCACATGTCAAAAGGGGCCCACTTGTAGATAAGTTTATTTTATAATATAAGTTTGTCTTGAAATAACCTTCTAGCCCTATATAAAGGAAGCCAAGTAGTAGTTGTAGGATAATCTTGAAACTTTTGTATATCTTTGTGATGTATTATATATGAGTTCCTTATAAATTCTCCTCTAGTTCATTCTTTCGAATAGATGTAAAAGCCGGTCCATGTATGAAAATAGAGTAGGAATACTGCAAGAAAGTTAGCTTGTTGTAGTACGAAAGTTTACTGAGTTATAACATCTAAAGTTTGTTATAGTACAAAAGTTTTTTCAGTTGTATAGCTTGGCAAGCCACCCCTAAAGGGTTGTGAAGCCAGCCCTTTCGTAGTAAAACTTTTGTGACTATTAGCAAATTAACTGTTTGTGTAGCTTGGCAAGCCATCCCTCACGGCTTGTCGAAGCCAGCCCCTCTTTGGCAAGCCATCCCTAACGGGTTGTTGAAGCCATCCCTCATGAGTTGCGAAGCCATCCCTTTTGTACGGAAACTTTCGTATCTATAATTAAGTTTGCTTTCTTTGGAGTCTTACTTTGTTCTTTGTACTGTCGTAAGGCTGGTATTTGGAAATTTGAGCAGTTCTTGACATATATGTGGTCCTGGACTGTATGCACCTTGGAAAAATGCATGCCAATAAATCAACCTCCTTTTAAGCAAGAACCATTATTGTGGCTGAGAGCATGATCCCATACTATGTTACCAGTGCCTGTAATTGACGAAGAAGGGTGACATGTTCCTCCAATGTGTTATTAACTAACAGGATATCATCAATGTAAACCAAAGGGGTATGGAGGATGGGTTGGAATATTTATGTCATGGCTTTTTGGAATAAGGAGGGTGCAATTTTTAATCCGAAGGGCATGACTTTCCATTGGAAATGGTGATCGGGGATGCAAAACCTCGTTTTGGCTCTTTCTTTGGGATGGAGCCCCAATCCGGACATCTACACATGTCTAATAATATCATACAAACTCTCTCATAAGATCAAATCATCAAAAAACATCAAAATTCAAAAGAAAATCATTAAAACTCAAGATTTCAAGTTCAAAACTCAAATTTTCAATTATTCATATAACATGCCGAAATAGTCTCGGGTCACCCAGGACCCCAACCAAACATGCGTACAAGTCCAAAATTATCATAGTAACCTACTGAAATTGTTAAAATACTAATCCGAGGTTGTTTACCAAAAACGTTGACTGTGGTCAACTCTAGTCATTTTGAAGGTCAAAAATCACATTATCTTTAGAATTTCACATATAAACTTTATGAAAATTAATACGGACCACACACGCAAGTCATAAATCATCAAATAAAGCTATGAGAGGTCTCGGAACACAAATAAGGAAACTAATACTCAAAATAGTCCATTGAATCGTTACATTCTCCATCTCTAAAAGAAATGTTCGTCCTCGAACGAACATAGAAGTGTACTTGAATTGGAGAAAAGGTGCAGGTATTTACTCCTCATATCGGACGTGGACTCCCAAGTAGCCTCCTCAATCGGCTGACCTCGCTAATGCACTTTCACAGAAGAAATATTCTTAGATCTCAAATTCCGAACATGCCAGTCTGGAATAGCCATCGGCTCTTCCTCATAGGTCAAATTCTCATCAAGCTGCCCCATGCTGAAGTTTAAAACATGTGCCCTATCTTCATGGTACTTCCAAAGTATGGAAATGTAAAATACCAGATGTACCCACGCTTCGCTAAGAGGCAATGCAACCGTGTAAGCAACCTCCCTAACTCTCTCCAAGATCTCAAACGGGCTAATAAACCACGGGCTCAACTTGCCCTTCTTCCCAAATCGCGTCACACCCTTCATAGGTGAAACTCGTAGAAGAACCTTCGTCACCTTCCATGCAAGACACATGTCGAACCTTCTGGTCCGTATAACTCTTTTAGTTGTACTAAGCTGTATGCAGGTGCTCCTTAATCACTTTCACCTTCTCTAAAATTATCACAAACCAAATTTGTGACCAATAATCTTGCCTCACCCGTCTCAAACCAATCAACCGAAGAACGACATTGCCTCCCATGTATGGCCTTACACGGAGTCATCTATGTGCTCGAGCGATAGCTGTTGTTGTAGGCAAACTCTACTAAAGGTAGAAACTGGTCACATTGACCCCCAAAATCTATAGAGCATGACCGTAAGTTATCCTCCCAAATCTGAATGGTCCACTCGGACTGCACGTCCGTCTGAGGATGAAAAGCGGTACTCAAGTCAAGCCGCGTTCCTAACTCACGCTCCACAGCTCTCCAAAATTGGGGCATGAACTATGTGCCATGGTCTGAAATAATAGAAATGGGCATACTGTGCAGGCGGCTAATCTCCTAGATGTAAACCGAGCCAACCACTCTGAATAATAGGATGTCATCTCCAGAATAAAGTGCTTGGGCTTAGTCAACCGATCCGCAATGACCCAAACATCATCGTACTTCCTCAAGGTCCATGGTAAGCCTACCACAAAGTCCATAGTGATGTGCTCCCATTTCCACTCTGCTATCTCTAACTTCTGAGTCAACCCACCCGGTTATTGATGTTCATATATCACATGGTAACTATTCAAACACCGAGAGACATTTCCAACAATGTCCTTCGTCATCTTTCACCACTAATAGTACTGCTTCAGGTTACGATACGTATTTGTGACAACTGGATGAATGGAGTATCATGAACTATGAGCCTCCTCAAGGAACAATTCTCTCAACCCATCAACATTAAGAAAAAAATCCAGCCCTGAAACCGCTTAACACCATTATCCTTGATCACAACCTTCTTGGCACCATCCCGCTACATTGAGTCTTTCAGCACCAACAAGTCAGGATCATCAAGTTGGCAAGCCTTGATGCACTCCAACAATGATGATTGTGACACAACACAAGCAATAACCCTTCTAGTCTCTGAAATGTCCAACCTCACGAACTGGTTATCCAAAGCCCGAACACCCATGGCTAATGGCCTCTCGACTGTCGGTAAAGAGGCAAAACTACACATGCTCTCAACCTTCCTACTCAAGGTAACGGCCACCACATTGGCCTTCCCCGAATGATATAATATGGTGATATCATAGTCTTTAAATAACTCTAACCATCTCCACTACCTTGGATTAAGATCCTTTTGCTTGAATAGATGCCTGAGACTCTGATGGTCGGTGTAGACCTTGCATGGAACACCGTATAGATAGTGCCTCCAAATCTTGAGCGTGTGAACAATGGATGCTAACTCCAAATTATGCACATGGCGGTTCTTCTCATGGACCTTCAATCGATAAGACACGTAGCCAATCACCCTAGCATCATGCATCAATATCATGCCAAGCCCAACATGCATCACAATACGCAGTGTAAGATCCCGAACCTAAGGCTAACACCAACACTGGGGTTGTAGTCAAGGAATTTTTGAGCTTCTAAAATCTCTCCTCACACTCATCAGACTATCTGAAAAGAGCTCCCTTCTAAGTCAACTTATTCAATAGGGCCGAGATAGAGGAAAACCCTTCCACAAACTGGCGATAGTAACCCGCCAAACCCAAAAAGCTCCAGATCTCTGTTGTTGAATTGGGTCTAGGCTAGTTCTGAATTACCTCAATCTTCTTAGGATCCACCTTCATTCCCTAAAAGGACACAATAAGACCCAAAAATGCAACTGAGTCCAACCAAAACTCACACTTCAAAAACATGGCATAGAGATGACGATTAATCAAAGTCTAAAGTACAATCCATAGGTGCTGCTCATGCTCTTCTCTACTACGAGAGTAAAACAGAATATTATAAATGAATACAATCATGAAGAAATCCAAATAAGGCTTGAACACTCGGTTCATTAAATCCATAAAGGTTGTTAGAGCATTAGTCAAGCCAAATGACGTCACTATGTACTCGGAATGACCATAACGAGTCCTAAAAGCTGTCTTAGGGACATCTGATTCCCTAATCTTCACCTGATGGTAGGTATATATCAAATCAATCTTGTAAACCCCCTTGGCACCTTGAGGTTGGTCAAATAAACCATCAATCATAGGAAATTGATACTTTTTCTTAATAGTGACCTTGTTCAACTGCCGATAGCCAATGCACATCCTCATTGATTTATCCTTTTAAATAACAAACAACACTGGTCACCCCAAGGTGAAAAACTAGGTCTAATAAATCCCTTGTCCATAAAATCCTGCAGCTGATCCTCTAAATCTTTTAACTCAGCTAGAGCCATACAGTATGGTGGAATAGAAATAGTTTGAGTTCCCAAAACCTAATCAATGCAAAAGTCAGTATTCCTGTCTGGTGGAATACCTGGCAAATCTATAGGAAACACCTCTAGAAGTCACTCACAATAGATACCAAATCCATAGAAGAACCTCGACACTAGAATCAAGGATATAAGCCAGATACCCCAAACACCCCTTCTCGACCATATGCCGAGCCTTCAATTATGAAACTGCCTTACTAGTGGAGTGACCACAGGTCCCTCTCCACTTTTATCTAGGTAACCCTAGCATGATAAAGTCAGTCTCTTGACATGACAATCCAAGATAGCATGACACGGGGACAACCAATCCATACCAAGAAACACCTCAAAATCCACCATATCCTGCAACAACAAATCTACTACAGTATCAAAGCCATTAATAGTGACAAAACAAGGCCGATACACCCAAACAACTGCTATGGAATCTCCAAATGGTGTATACACAAAAATAGGAACATCAAGAGAATCACGAGGCATACTCATATGCGAAGCAAATATGAAGACATAAAAGAATATGTAGAACCTAGATCAAATAAAATGGAAGAATCTCTATGACAGGCTATGATAATACTTCTAATAACTGTGTCGGATGACTCCGCCTTAGGTATAGCCGAAAATGCATAACAATGGGGTTGAGTCCTATCAACCTATCCTCAACCTCTAGGATGGTCTCTCAGTGACTTGCCTCTACCTCTAACTAATTGGCCTCCACCTCGGGCTACCTGACCACTGCCTCTAGCTAGTTGAGCATGTGGTAGAGCCATCGGCGCTGGAATCATGGCACGAGTACCCTATTGTGGCATATTGCTTTGTGACCTACGGAAAAACTTCACGACGTGCCTCAGATCCCCACATAAATAACAAGACAACGACTGACATGACTACTGAACCTGGAATTGTCCCTATCGATTTGAATGACCATCCTAGTAACTCTATATCTGAGGTGTCCTAATTGGAGTTGGAGGTGCACTGTATGATAGCTGCTCAGAACGAGATCCATAAACACTATTGTTGCTCGAAGTACCATGGGTGACCTGTAGAGCTGACTGAACGATATCCTTATAAGGCCCTGTCCTTAAGTGTTGAGCCTAATTCCGACGAGGTAGTGACGAGTATTAGACAAGACACCTACGATAAACCTGTGCAGTTACATATCAAGAAGTAACAAAATAACTGGTACAATATCACGTATAATAAAGGGATAACAACACGTGAAAACCATAACAGGTACACAAGTAAAGGTCATAAACGGTAAAGTAAATTAAAGTACCATTCAATGAGACTTAACTCGTAGTTTTGCAACAACTCTGAACAATCTTTTAAAAGTAAATAGTGAAGCCACAAAGCTAAGTTCACATTCATAATATCAAAGTAAATAGCAATGAAATCAACAAAACTACACGGCATCACCGTTCGTGTTTTTTTCCTCATTCTCACATCATAATATATAACAAGAACAAAAACACCCTTCGTGCATATCCTCACTATCACTCGAGTACAGAGACACCCTTCATGCAATAATATCAATGTATGAATATTGCACAGAAACACCCTTCATGCACAATCAATCATCCGCACAAGCACATCAACACCCTTCTGCATTTCACTCTTCCTCACAAACACCAAAACACCCTTCGTGCATTTCATTCTTCCTCACCTAGTATCACATATGACATAATACAAAACAATGTGCAAAGTAAGTTCAACATCAACAATAGAATTTGATCATAACTCGTCATATGTAAATTTTCCAACAATTTATCACCAACAACCAATCAATAAATCAACGATCTCAACACCCAATATCACCATAATATAAACACAATAAAGAACATTAATACGAGTAATTAAAGAAATAAACTATCTAGATAAAGCATGGGAGACATAATACACACAGTAACATGGCACTAGTAAGGATAATTCTACCTGCTTGCTTATCCCATGGCCAACGCATATAGAGTCATCACCTTGCATAGAAGCCACCCCCAACACATAGATCACATAACAAATAGACCCAATTATATCCTATTTCCATCAAATCAAGGTTAACCAAGATACTCACCTCTTTCCGAAAAAAAATCAACAATTCGATATAATTAAAAACTCCACCATGTACGAAAGTACTGCGCATCCTTAGTAACGACTCCACTGAAAGTAGGAGGATCATACTTCTTGATCCTCTCAAGCATCTTATGTTCCTCCTCTGATGCCTCTGGCCTGACTTCAAGCTGAACCGCGATAGCAGGCTATACTGGCGCTACACCTGGAGTATGACTAACATGAGCCTGTTGTTCTATACTACAAGTGGCGGAAGTCAGAGCTCCTCCCCTAATCTACTAAGTAGCTGGTGCAACTGGGATCAATTCCGCCTGAGCTAATGTACCAAACACTCTCATGAACTCTACTAAAGTCTCTTTAAGCCCAGGGGTAGCAACAGGTGCCTCCGGTGCCTGTTCCTCAACCGGAGCTACTGGTGGCTTTTCAACTGCTGCTCTGGCAAGTGCTCTAGCTGCGGCACGTAACCCTCTTTGGCCTCTACCTTGGCCTAGGCCTCTCACGGCTCTAGCAGGGGCGTGGGTGTCTGCTCGGTTGATCCGGTAGTGTGTGTTCTCACCATTTGTGGGAGAATAGAAATACAAAGGCACAAACTCCGAAATCAATAAATTTGCACCACAAGAATGAAAGAAGTGGATTTTTCCTAATAATTCTATTGCCTCTTAAAGATAAGTACAGACGTCTCCGTACCGATCCGTTTGTCGTGACACGTAGAACCTATGAACCTAGAGCTCTAATCCCAACTTGTCACGACCCAAAATCACACCTTAAGGATCGTGATGGCACCATATCCCCAAAACTAGGTAAGCCGATAACTTACTATAGTTAAACCAATTAACATGATACTTTTAAAGCATAGTTTAATATTAATCCTGAAATAAAGGTGATAAAAGCCTACGCGACAATAATCACAACAATCCTCCCAAGACTAGGTAGTACAGAGCCACGAACTCTAGCTGAATATATAGAAATATCTCAAACAAAATACAATACTGTTCAGATAGCAAATATACAATACAAGAAAAAGGGAAAGGACTCCGAGGGACTGTGGCGATCGAGCAGCTCTACCTTGAATCCTCGCGATCGAAGAAGCTAACACCGCTTGGGTCCACAACCTCCAACACCTGAATCTGCACAAAAATCTGAAGAAGTGTAGCATGAGTACACCACAATCGTTACCCAATGAGTATCAAGACAAACCTCGGTGGAGTAGTGACAAGGTACAAGTCAAGACACCTACTAGACATAATAACCTGTGTAGTATATTATATAAAGCTAATGATAGAAACAAGAATCAGTATGTGGCAACAAGGAATAAACATTTGATAAAAACTGTAAAGTAATCAGAACACCGTTATTGGACCTATAACCACGCCGGGAAGATTGTGATATTGAGCCTGTGACCACGTCGGACGAATTGAGATAATTGCACGTGAGTTGTCAATTACAAAAATAGGTGCCATGTGTATATGATTTGTGATTTGGGACTAGTGGCTTGTGGTTTTGAGGAGTGGTACCCCGGGGTTGTTTTGTTGTAAACCTTGTGTTATAATGACTTGACTACTTGGTTGTCATATGTTTTCCTTATTTTGTTTCACCGTTGAGCGGGTTTTAGTAGAGTCTCGCGGATCGGTACGGAGACGTTTGTATTTGTCCTCGAGAGGCTGCAGAACCTTTTAGGAAAAACTTCATATTCTTGAAATTCTTGTCGTGCGAACTTGTTGATCCGATCACTAAACTTCTGTTATCCTATTCTCTCGCAGATGGTGAGGAAGCGAGCTACCGGATGAGGTGGAAGAGCACCAGTGCCACCCACTGAGGCCACCAGAGGCCGTGGATGCGGTCTTGGTCGTGGCAGAGGTAGAGCAGCGAGGGCAGCACCTGTTGTTCCACCAGTTGCCCCAGCTCAGGATCAGGCTCCAACAACACCAGTTCAGGCACCAGCTATGCCATCGTGATTCCGAGTCTTCAGGAGGCCTTGGCTCAGATCATATCCGTTTGCACTGGCCTGGCTCAGGCAGTTTCAGCCACCACAGCAGCAGCTACTTCACAGGCTGGGGGAGGTAATCAGACCCCCGCTGCTCGCACACCTGAGTAGGTAGTGCATGGACTTCAGACGCCGGGGGCACCTCCAGCCCAGCCGGTTGCACCAACCCAGGAGTTCATGGTACCAGTTATGCCGGATGATGAGCAGCGTCGTCTCAAGAGGTTTGGCAGACTCCAGCCTCTGTCATTCAATGGTTTTGAGGGCGAGGATGCCTAGGGTTTTCTTGATAAGTGTCAGCGGATGCTCCGTATAGCAGGGATTCTTGAGTCTAGTGGTGTGGCATTTACCACCTTTCAGTTTTCTGGAGCTGCCTTCACTTAGTGGGAGGCGTATGAGAGGCGTAGGCCGGTGGGTGCAGCGCCCCTTACTTGGCAGCAGTTCTCCACTCTTTTCTTGGAGAAGTATGTGCCACAATCCCGCAGAGAGGAGCTGCGTAGATAGTTCGAGTGGTGGCAACAGGGGGATATGACTGTGTCACAGTATGAGTCGAGGTTTTCTGAGTTGGTTCGTCATGCCATCTGGATGGTTCCGACAGATCATGAGAAGATCAGGAGATTTGTCGATGGCCTTAACTATCATCTCCGTATTCTTATGACCAGAGAGAGAGTGTTGGGTGCTACGTTTGAGGAGGTGGTTGATATCGCTCGCGAGATTGAGATGGTTCGTCGTCAGGAAGGAGAGGAGAGAGAGACCAAGAGGCCTAGAGGATCGGGCAATTATAGTAGTACTCCTTCGAGGGGCCAGTTTCAGCATGGCAAAGGTTATTCTTTCAGGCCTGCTCAGTCAGCCTGTCCAGAGTATCGCGGGGTATCTTCAGGTTGTGGTTATCATAGGTCGCAACAGGGCCAGTCATCACTCAGCGCCTTTCCAGCTCAGAGTTCAGCTCGTGCTCCGTCAGCCAGGGTTCTTCTATGTCGAGTGCATCTGCTAGACACCCCGGTGCGAGGGATTCCCTTCAGTCCCCTTCTCCAGCACCAGAGAGCTATTATGAGTGTGGCATGTGGAGGCAGTGTCCTCATCGTGGTGCTAGTTCGTCTCAGCAGAGGGGTCAGCCCTCGACTTCTACTCCAGTTACTTTACCACCCGCCTAGCCAGCTAGGGGTGGTGGTCAGGCAGCCAGGGGTCACCCCAGAGGGGGAGGTCGATCAAGCGGTGGCCAGGCTCGTTTCTATGCTATTCCAGGCTGGACAGGTGCCATTGCTTCAGATGCTGTCATTACAGGTATTGTTTTAGTCTGCCACAAAGATGCCTCTGTATTATTTGATCCCGGTTCCACCTATTCTTATGTGTCCTCATATTTTGCTCATTATTTGGGTACGCCCCGGGAGTTCCTTGCTTTACCTGTTTATGTGTCTACCCCGCTGGGCGATAGTGTTGATGTAGACCGTGTGTACCGGTCATGTGTGGTGACTATTGGGGGTCTGAAGACACGAGTGGACCTATTGCTATTGAGCATGGTGGATTTTGATTTCATTTTGGGCATGGATTGGTTATCTCCATGTCGTGCTATTCTAGATTGTCATGCTAAGATTGTCACTTTGGCTATGCTGGGTGTACCGCGAATCGAGTGGCGTGGTGTGACTGATTATGTTCCTAGTAGAGTGCTATCGTTCTTGAAGGCCCAGCGTATGGTTGGGAAGGGTTGCCTTTCATATCTAGCGTTTGTGAGGGATGTTGGAGCTGAGACTCCTAGCATTGATTCTGTTCCAGTTGTGAGGGATTTTCCCGATGTATTTCCTGCAGACCTGCCGGGCATGCCACCGGACAGGGATATTGATTTTGGTATTGACCCGGTGTCTGGCACCAGCAGAGTTGAAAGAATTGAAGGAGCAGCTTCAGGAACTCCTAGATAAGGGGTTCATTCGGCTTAGTGTGTCACCTTGGGGTGCGCCGGTTCTGTTTGTGAAGAAAAAGGATGGCATCATGAGAATGTGCATCGATTATAGGCAATTGAAAAAGGTAACAATTAAGAACAAATATCCTTTGCCTCGCATTGATGATTTATTTGACCAGCTTCAGGGAGCGCGAGTGTTCTCCAAGATTGATCTCCGTTCGGGTTATCACCAGTTGAAGATCAGGGATTCAGATATTCTTAAGACTGCTTTCAGGACTAGATATGGTTACTATGTGTTTCTTGTTATGTCTTTCGAGCTAACCAATACCCCAGCAGCGTTCATGCATTTGATGAATAGTGTATTTCGGCCTTATCTAGATTTGCTCGTTATTGTATTCATTGATGATATTCTGGTGTACTCGCATAGTCAGGAGGAGCACGCGGAGCATTTGTGAGTTGTATTCCAGAGATTGAGGGGGGAGAAGCTTTATGCAAAATTCTCTAAGTGTGAGTTTTGTCTCGGTTCAGTGGCTTTCTTGGAGCACGTAGTGTCCAGCGAGGGTATTCAGGTTGATCCAAAGAAGATAGAGGCGGTTTAGAGTTGGCCTAGACCGTCCTCAGCCACAGAGATTCGTAGCTTTCTTGGGTTGGCAGGCTATTATCGCCGGTTCGTTCAGGGATTTTTATCCATTGCATCGCCCTTGACCAAATTGACTTAGAAGGGTGCTCCATTTGTATGGTCAGACGAGTGTGAGGAGAGCTTTCAGAAGCTCAAGACAGCCTTGACCACAGCTCTAGTATTGGTTTTGCCATCAGCTTCAGGTTCATATACCGTGTATTGTGATGCTTCGTGAGTTGGGATTGGTTATGTATTGATGCAGAAGGGTAGAGTTATTGCTTATGCTTCTCGTCAATTGAAGCCCCATGAGAAGAACTACCCCGTTCATGATTTGGAGCTGGCTGCCATAGTTCATGCATTGAAGATTTGGAGGCATTACTTGTATGGCGTATCTTGTCAGTGTTTACTGGTCATCACATCCTTCAGCATTTGTTCAAGCAAAAGGATCTTAATTTGTGGCAGCGGAGATGGTTGGAGTTGCTCAAGGATTATGATATCACTATATTGTACCATCCGGGAAAGGCCAATGTGGTGGCCGATGCTTTGAGCCGAAAGGCAGTGAGTATGGGGAGTTTGGCATATATTCCAGTTGGGGAGAGGCCCCTTGCAGTTGATGTTTGATACGCTCAAATTACACCTTAAGAATAGTGTAAGCGGTCGGTGTCAAATATAATAACCCAAACGAGGTTGGGGTCGAATCCCACAGGAATAGGTGTGAAATGTTTATCTAATTAGTGTAATACTCAACTAAGTCGTAATTCTATCAAGTAATTCAAATAACAAAAGAGTATTGAACGTATGGATAAACGGAAACTGATGTCAATATTGTGAATGTAAGTAATATGAAATAAAGAAACCAAGGTTGTGTCCCCCTTTATGTAGTAGAATGCTCTTGATATTAATATTGAATATTTCCAACGGAAGAGTTCTTGATATGCAATTGATGTTTAATTTACTATCCAATATTTCCCAATAGTTGGATAATTTATCCTCTTTACGATTTTTTCCAAATACAAAAGAGTTGTGATTAAGAACAATTAATGAATGCCAAATTAAAACCTACTTATTCCTAAGCGATTTCATTAAACAAGGTTTAAAGCCTTGAGTCTTTGTTATTTATTTCTGCCAAATTCTATCCCACTTTTCCAAGATAAGATAGAATTAATTGGCGTTCGTTAATGTTTGCAACTACTAACAATTATTTGAAGAACAAGAAATAAATAAATATCAATCTTCCATCGAAATCATATTCAATATCAGAATCTCAACAACATTCTACCCATCTAGGGTTCACAACCTCAGCGTTTGAATTTAGCTACTCATGCTGAAAATTGAAGAATAAAGAATAGTAATTGTCATTGTCTTACAAAATAGAAGGTAATTGATCCCAAAGGCTTCCAAGAATTCAAACTAGTAAATTGCCTGTACTTTGTACTCTAAATTCTGACAAGATTCTCTTCACAAAACCCTATTAAACCTATTTATAGAGGCCCAAAACCCGAGGCAAATTTCGGTCTGATTTGCCCCTGTTGTGATAATGCGAACTGCATTTCTGTCGCAAAACAGAAATGTGGTGCGCAGATCATCATCGCCTGTCGCAGATTCAACCAAACAATTTTGCTTTCATCGCGTTTTGATTTGCGGTTTGCATGTTGATTATGCGATCGCGAAATGCGATCGCATTCCTCACTCTAATCTTCGACCAGAAACTCTGTTTGCGTTTGTGATTTCACCTTGTTGTTTTGCGGTTCGCATTCCTGTTTTCCGGTCGCATTTGCGACAGCATTCTCGACATGAAGATTGCCCTAGAGTTCTATCCTTGTTTGAGATCTGCTTGTGGAATATGCGGTCCGCATTTGCTGTTTGTGACCGCATACTCGCATCTGCGATGCTCTTAACTTCTTTTCTTGTCTTCAGCTGGCTTTTTGAACTCTTCTCCTTACTTCTGGGTCCTTACACTCGATATACTGCAAATACACTAAAATTACATAAGTATAATGAGAATTTGCACATAAAACAAGTAAAACTTTAAGCAAGTAGTATCAAGATGTGCCGAAATTACCCGGCACATCAACACCCCCAACTTAAACTCTTGCTTGTCCTCAAGCAACTAAAACGATACTATCCTAGTCTAGACTCTACTTATCAAACATGAAACAATACTGACCATGGACGGTGTTTGTTGTTAGTATCTCAAATATAACTCTTTGAATACTGTACCCTCCTTGAATCATCATTATATTCAAGGACAACCAATCAGTTAATGAACTTTGAGCCTCAACAAAGTAACTGAAGGCTACCTTCAGCTGAATACACTTATGCTTTACTCAAAACTCAACTTTCAATCAACCTAGTAGTTTATGTGCCCTCACTAGAAAGAAAGTCCCACTCTCACAATATTCAGCATAGCAATACAAAGGGACTAAAGTGTCACCACATGCCATACCATAGGCTTACCCTTATCTTAATTCGTCGCCTAGTTCTAAGAACACTCGGTTGGAGATCACATAAGGACTTTGTAAGCTTGTAATGTCGGTTTAAGGAAGGGTAGGATATATATTTAGATATGAGTGGCTACATCCTCCTTGAACACTAATTACATTCTTCTTTCTTTTAACCTTTGGCTTCTTTTTAACCCCATAGCCTCAATGATGTTTACTTCCCACAGTGGACCCGCCTTAAATACCTCTCTAATCTATTCCAAAGCTCCATTATTGCCAATACATACATAACTATTTATGATTTCTTTTTTTTTCTCTTCCTTTTCTCTCTCTTTTTCCGTTTTTTTTTTTTGGAGCTTTCATAAATTCACATTAGCCCTTTGAGGTATAGACTCTCGCCCTCGCTTCACAGCCTTGTCCATTTCCATTTTGACCCACACCCCCAACATAGGCTTTTAGCCATGTTCTCACTGTTCAAGGAGGAACGGGTTCAAATGAGATCATTGTTTTACGAACGGGAAATGTTTGTAACGCGGAGGCCAAAGAAAAGGCTAAAAGGCTCAAATAGGGTACTAGTGATATTATTTATGCACAGGTAGGCTGAAAAGGCTTAAAAAGGTTTCATAAATAAGCAAAGAATGCCTAAGATCCTCTCTCCAACTCAGTGTACTTACAACAAGTGTCGAAAAACCAACCGGGCAGGTTCTAGATGGCAGAAGTGAACACAAGAACTATCTAAACAAAGAACTCACACACATTGGCACACAAACTGTTCGATTAACATAGTTTACAGCTTTAAAGTTCACATTTTGTCACTCAAGGCTTTCCTCGTGTGTACATACACGATTCTAGGTAGACCTAGAGTTACCGAGTGAGCCTCAAATTCACATAATTGATTTGTTAACAAGAGTATAATCTACACACAGATTTACATACTTGATACTAAACAAATTCACCATCCCGGTCAATATATCTCATATTCATAAACCCGGTTCTACTATTACACCCTTGAAAAAGAACTCGGCGAAAGAAAAAACAAGGGGATTTTAATGAGGAACTTCATTTCATTAACTATTTAATTACAACAACATATATACATAAATCATTAATCATTACTACATAATGTACAGTTATCAATGTCGCTAAACATGCCCTAAAATAAATCAAATACACAGATACACAGATAAGGCTACCACCCCTAACTTAAAACATGCATTGTCCACAATGCATAAAAAAAATATAATATAGAGTGCAAGGGGATCCCTGGGGGCGCATTTGCGCAAGAGATGCCATAGCCTAGGTCTCCTTCGGAGCTGCAGGAGGGCTGTGGGACTGATCTGGAGCAGGTGGTTAGGCCGCTGAGCTGCTAGCTTCTCCTACTGGTGGCTGTGTGGCTGATGAGTCTGCCTGGGAAGCCACTTCCGCTAGCGATTGTTGAATGGCCCTCTCAATGTCTGCTTGCTCTTGTTCTTCCTCCACAGTTGGCACATCAATTGCTTTGCCCTTTTCCTTAGGGTCATCACCCTCATCGAACCCTGAACTAGCCTCCTCTGATTCTTCCCCTTCGAACTCTGATGACTGCTCTGATGTCTCGACTTCAGTAAGATCTACCTATATTGTTGGAGCGGGAGGATGAGACACTTTAGTAGACGAAGGTGCGATGTCTGCCATTAGTGCCGTGAAGTCCAAGCCCAAGTCCGGTGCAGCAATGTCAGCACCCTGGTCACCCTCGTTGGGGAGGAGAGATGATATGTTGAACTCCAGATTTTGCATCTTCTGGAGTTCGATCTTCATGGATTTTACTTCCTCCCGCAGCTGGGGTAAACCCCTCACCTCACCTCTTTCAATCTGTTCAACCCTAGACTCAAGCTCGTGCAACCGATCTTCGAACACTGATTGTTGTTGTTGGAGAGCGGTCACTGACGTTTGAATCGGAGTCAGGGCCTGTTTAATCAGGTGGGGCAGGGTTTTCAAGAGTTGGTCCACCTTGGAATTTGTGTGATGTGCAATTAGACCGAGTCTTGAAAGGGCTGGCATTGGTGAGGAAGATGGACCAGTAGTAGATGGGGTTGCAGTCTCATCAGCAGTAGTGGAGGTTTCTTGATCTTGGGGAGAAAGGAGATTTTGCGAGTCAATGTCCTCAATTGGGGTCGCTGGTGGGGCAGCCGAATCACTTATACGAGTGATATCTATATCCCTAGTAGACTTACCGAGTTTGTCTTGTTGTGGTAAGAAAGGAACATTCACCTCTTGGCAGAGGGTTGTGATCAAACTCGGGACGGGAAGTGATGTGGCCCGCTGCGTAGCCCGGATGCCAATTTCCTGGAAAATAAGACTCCCCACATCAATTTTAATACCAATCATAATACACGCAATGAGAAATGCCTTCTCAATGCTGATATCCGTTTCATTCCTGGAAGGTATTAAATGGGAGGTGACAAAGTTTAGCCAATATTTGCCCTTCCTTGTGAGGTCTTCTTTGTAGATTTTCTTTCCAGGGTTAATCCAGGCAGGAGTCCCCTTGGCAATTACGGACACTATCCATCCACGTTCGTGTTCTCTGTTGGAGTACTTTGCATCGTACTCAGCTATGCCTGATTCCTACTCGGGGAAGTAGAGTTCATTGATATGCTCGCTGTCACAAAACACAGCCTTATCCCGAATGTGGACGATGGCGGTGAATATTCTGTTGCGTCTATGGTACCCTGTTTGTGAAGCTCCGTAAGACACATAGAATTCCCGGACCATTGACTCATTATATTCTTTGAGGTACATAGTGAAATACTCCCATTTTCTTGTTTTGATGTTTTCGAGAATATGAGGGTACTGTTCCTGTAATCCGTTCAAGCTTAACTTTTTCTCCCCCAAGATTTTCCTTTTTGTTAGCTCTTCCCTGAACAATGATCTGGAACCTTCAACCCCGAACCGAAGCTGAAGGTCATCACCTCGTTTACTTTGGGCCTCAGCCATTAAATTGACTTCCGGTAAACGTTCCTCCTCATCAGACTGGGAGGTGCTTTGCCTATTTGATTCCACTCTTACCTGTTTGGGTTGGCTTGAGGTAGAAGCGGATGTTGTCCTTCTCTTTCGGGAGTGCTTTTGGACTGCCATATTTGCCCGAGTGTGAGATGTAAGTGACATTATCATCATTTGAGAAAAGTAAAACAGGAAAACTGACGAAAGAGTTACAGAAATGCGGCGTGGTTTGCGGTCGCATAACCACTATGCGAACCGCAAACACGTCGCATTCCTATGTGTGACAGGTAGATGGCATTCTGCGGTGGATTCTGCGAATCGCATAAACACTATGCGAATCGCAAACCCATCACAGATTGTCTTCGAGCATAAGCCTGTTGGATACACACAAATGCGATCGCATACTCATCGCAAAGCGAGATATGCGAACGCATATTCACCACAGAGTTCACCGATGCTAACCAAATGTTCTGCCGTGTTTGCGGTGGCTTTGCGGTCCGCATATCTATTATGCGATCACAAAATCACCGATATGTTGTCTTCCTCAGACACCTAGTGTTTAGGGATGCGGTCAAAGTGCGGTCCACATTTTGATTTTGTGGACCGTAAATACCTTAAAATATACAAGTATGTTCATCCCTCGAGAATGAAAACCCTATATTCTTGTCTTCCATCCCAAAAAAAATTCAAAAACTCCATTAAAGCATCAACCCTAATCTTGCAAAATAACAATTTAACATGGAGCAAAGGTCGAACATACCTTATGAAGAAGATTTTAGGACTTAGAACAACTGTTAATCAACTCTTTGATATTTGGTAAGCTTGCACTTTAATTTTCCGATGATGTCCGTCGATGGTCTTTCTCTATTGCCGTTTTCTCTTCTCTTTATGTTTTTTTTTTATATATACTTAGACTGAAGGATTTAGAAGAGGGGGGGAATGCGAACACGTACCTGGAAATTATGCGATGGTTTAGTCGTCGCATAATGTAAATGCGAACCGCATAGTAGGAGACCTCAAGCATTTATATCGGACTTTTGAGCTGAATTCTCTGTCCCTATTTGCGGTGAGAATGCGGATCGCATAACTCAAATGCGAACCGCGAAATGCTGTGCTTCGTCGCACTTATGCTAGCTATACTTACTCAACTTTCTGCTTCAGTTTGCGGCACAAATGCGGTTCGCATATTGAAAATGCAATCGCATTTGTGCAGCATTTGTCACCTTGTTGTTTTTCTGCAGTTTCAAGAATTCCTCTTCAATTCCTATGTCCTTTCGTCACATTCCTGCA
>MCJB01048786.1:10257-34646 GCA_002018475.1 Nicotiana obtusifolia
CCCCCAACCCCCACCCCAAAAAAAAAACCCAAAAAAAAAAGGGGGAAAAAGAAGATTGACGGTAAGTGTACCTTTTATTCAGTGAGCTTTACAAATGTAAAACTATAATCAATTTAAAACTTCAAAGTCAAGCCATATATTACCTCTTTGCCAAAAGAGGTGCAAAACTAGCACAACTGTCAAATAGTAACAAATACACGTGCATGTAAATGGGTCTAGACGCATAACAGGTCACATGTAGCAGGTAAGTTCAACATTTACCCGATTTCCTAATTCAATAGGACAAGCAAGAACTTTGATTATCGGATGCTAATGAACGTTATCATCGAACTCTCATTTCAAATCATGGGTCTGTGGAAAATGGAAAGTAAGCTGTTTTACACATCTGCATATAAAAATTCTCACCTTGTCAGTTCCACTGACATGAATCTTTTCACCATTAGCAAAGGCTCCTTTGCCTAGAAGAAGAAAACTGCATATGTCAGTAGTAGATCGTTGGAATTCGCAATTGAATAAATGACTTGTTATAGTTAAACTTCTTTACCTGCAGCTGCAGAAAATATGCGAGTATTCCAACACATAGGGCCACCAACAAACTCAACCTATAAAGAAGCAGAGATTAACAGTATTATGTTCCGGGTGAGGAATTCAGATGTCATATCAGAACAAGAGATTTGGTGTCATTGATGGTCTTTCCACTTTATGCCTTTATGGTTCCCAATTTCGTTCTCACAGTGTTTCTCCGCGATTCTGTATACTGCATAATAGCTGCTATAAGATAAAAGCCAAATGACCTTGGTTGGTCGGCTAATTCAAATCTTCAGTAGATTTAAAAATGTAGAGTTGCCTTGGATTAAATTATGTGATATTAAGTGCAACTAACACAAATCCTACACAATTATGGGTAGCTTCAGAAAGAAAATCTTACAGCAACATTAAGGCACGTCCCATTTCAACTATTCTAGAATTTGTACAGTTCGCTGTAAATTCCTTCCCCTTTTTATCGCTCAGTTCAGGTCTCTTACAGCTATGAATATAAAAATACTCATTTATTCTTTTTTACATAATTCGTCCAAGATTTTAAAAGAATAAAACATATTCAATCTCTTAGCACTACATGATTTAAGTTGCTAGTGATCATTCAAGCTTTTGGTTCTCTTCTTGCACATTAGATCGGAATCAACCATCATAAGATTTTCATAGACCAAGCTCACTGGATAAGAGACAGTGCTCTTCCATTGAACAATGGGAAATAATCCAAAAAGCACATCAGAAACTATCCCAGCATATACCACAGTAGCTGCAGCTGGCTTCCCTCTAAAAAGAACACCAACAGAGACCGCAAAGCTAGGATAGCCATGCGCAAAGTTTGTTGTTCCATCTGCAAGATAAAGATGCCAATTAATATATGATCCTTATTGGTTGAGTTGTCTTTAAGATAATATGTGGTGCCATTGTTTCCAGTGGAGCGAATTTTTGTTGAACTTACACATGCAATATATCTATTTGTATGTGATAAGATGATTGTACGATGATAATATTAAGTAATTTTAGCAAAATTTGGTAAGTTTTTGAAGCATATAGTGGAAATCTCACTTGATATAAAATACTTTTGAATATTTAGGAAAAGAACCCTTGGCGTGAATTGTGCAATGAACGTGCCAGATTTTGACTAAACTGCGAGAAGTAATCTGGATTAATCTAGATCTCAAGTTATCCCATGATTCTCGTAAAATTGCAGCCCTTGACACTTGAGAATGCTTCAAATGGCTCATTTGGAATTCTTTGGCAAAGTTATGACCATTTTACTGAAGCTGTGCAAGTCTAAGATTATCATTCCAACTCCTCAACTGCTAGACCACGTTTTTGGGTGTTTATGGTGTTCTCAACTCTTAAAGGAATTCAAGATTATTATTTTCAAAAAGGGGAACTTCCAAGACCATAAAAGGGTAACAAAAATCAGTTTTTCGAGGCAAGATCAGGCACAAGACAAGGAGCTTTTGAAGAGACTAGAGTACCTAATAGAGTTTCTTTCTTCCAATTCCACTTTGACATTGGACATTTAAGAGTTCTCTATGATGTTCCAGACTCTTAGCACAAAAAATTTTACTTTCCAAGTTAGGATGAATCTTATCATGTAGCTTGGATTAATTTCTTTCTTGGTCTTTATTACTGATGATTGAGTTGGTTGTTCAATCTTGTATGTATTTTGTAATGCTAATTGATTGACCAATTAGTCTTTTTTATATTTTAAGGGAGCTTGGGAAAGATTCTTAATTTAGACTGGTGATTGAAATGCTTGTGATCTATACTAATCAAATAGATGAATTTCGTATGATTTGATTGAAGAATAGGGTTATACTTCAAAGGCACGGAAATTAGATTATCCTCCTTATCTTAATAACCATCAGAATTAGTTAAGAAGGTTAGCTTCACTTGACATAGGAAAGTACCCTGAATAATTATGAACTCCGACATAGCAACTAACATTATAAGTAAGATCAAGAGGATAATAAAGGTCCAAAAGAAGCAATTACGTGAAGTCAGAAACACAAGCTTGCTACCACAAGATTTTCTTTTAGCTACCTAGTTATTCTATTTCCTTTTTTCTGAACCAGTATTCAGTACTTTCCTTTTTATTCCATTGTTTACTACTTCCACCAATTTCCAATTCTCAATCAATATGAAGTTAACGTCAACTCAACTTCATCATAAGTCTTCGTGGGATGATGCTCAATATTCATCCATATATTGGTTGAGAAATTACGTGCCTTGGCATGCTTAAATCTGCTAGTATAGTTGCCTGGTATTTAGGTTAATGGACTTGTGTATTTGTTAAACTAGAACTAGTTAAATGAGGAGGGGAGAGAACTAGTAAAATGTGACCCTTACTAAATTAAACAACCTAAATTAAACAACCTAGCAGTTACAAGTTAAAACCACTTGGAACCTTGATAATCAATATCTACTTATGGGAACCTACACAACTGTCTAACCCTAATAGACAGTTCGGCTATATGCATAGCTACTTTCATTGCCATGGAAATTAGAGATCTGTAGGACAAACCTAAAGGATCAATGCACCAAAGATAATCAGATGACGAATCCCCAATAATTCCTCCTTCCTCCCCAAGAATTAGATGATCTGGAAAATTCTTCCTCACTACTTCAAGGATAGCAACTTCACTACTTCTATCTGTGCTGCGATAAGTTTAAACAAACACATTAACCACTGCAATAACATGATGAAAGTCTTCGTATAAAGAAATAAAATGAATATTACAACGTAAGGAGCAACTAAAAGTTAGCTCATACAAGGTCACCAAATTGTTAAAGCATAAGGTCAACCAATAAAGTGAGGCCGTAAACACTCACTAACAAGGCATTATCATATTTTAGTGTTACTTCAAGCAATGGTCTTAAGAGAAGGGGCGACTGTTCTTCCAGAAAGGAAAAAAAAAGGAGCAGTTAACAACGATCACATAATGTTGGAAAGGAAAGTCAGAGAATATTTAGTACAGTCTAATAAAGAACTAAATCATTTCACTAGAAACATAAAAAATAAAAAGGAAAGAAAATATTCTTCGTTACAAAAATAGACATAGTGAATGATAAAAGTAGATTCACTAATTACTGTGAATCATACAAGGCTCAGTGTTGTCACCAAAAACTGGGAAACAACACTGCAACAAGAACGGAAAATCTCTCAGATATGGCCTACCTTATAAATCAACCTGATACATCAGCATAGAAGAAAAAGAAACAGAAGCACAATGTCAGTTCTGGTACAAACAAATAACCACCAGCAAAGTAATACAAGGTCTTACTCGGTCACTAGGTCAGTGAGCCCTTTATAGGTAACATTCCGAGGCTTATTCACAGCATCCATTACAACCTAAAATGAAATGAAAATAATGAGAAACAAGTCATAAGGTAGGAGCCAGAAAGATTATTTAAAGGCTAGATGCATATGGGAGATAGAAAAGTAGTGAAAGAAGAAATTGCAGGATCTTTTGCTTTGTCTATAGAAAGAAAGGTAAAATATCAGTATTGCATGACCATAGTCAGCAGCATAATCTCAATGCACAAGAAGAGAGGACAGAGGTATACCTCAGAGAGCACAAGCAATATGATGGCTGAGGCCAGGATAAAAGGTGAGCAGAAAAGGGAGCACAAAGAAGGTAAAAGAAAATTGGAACAGAGATGCCTTCAGAAAAAAGTGAAAGAAAGATCAACAATCAACCGGAAAGCTGCAAAGAACTAGAGGAAGTCTAAAGAGACCATAACTGAGTACAAGACATGATATTACGTAAAAACTTCTGATAACTGCTAATATATGGAAACATAACACATATGTATGTATTTCTGTACATATTTTTTTCCTTCCGATTGGTTACTAAACTTACCAGTCATCAACCTCATACTAGATATCCAACCCCTCAAGCAGGTCTTTCCCTTTTCTTGGCAACCAAATTGTGAAGGCAATAATAATACAATGTGTGGTGAATGGTGAAAATACGACACGCACTTCAATGTAGAGTAATGGGGTTGTATTCATCTTTCTCCAGCATCCTAACTCCTCAGAATAAAGCTTAATATCATGTTCTTAAGCATCCTATTTATCCTCTAGGTAACTAAGCTGCAAGAATCCAAAAGTGGCTCCCAAGTAGCAGTGCACTTAACCCCATTCCAAAATATGAATATATCATCCAAAGTACACTCAGCTCGCTGAGATCTCGAAATTCCAGACCTCCTACCACCAGAAGCATCATTTAAGCTATACATGAACAACACAGGCACACACACACACACACACACAAAAAAAAAGAACAATTCCTTTTCTCAACAGAACGAAGGCTATCCTAATTAAATACATTAATTCCAATGCACCAGCAAGAAGAAGAACGCAAATTGTTAACAATACAACTCAGAAATCAAATCTTTAAGCAGAAATTTGCCAAGAACATAGAAATAAAACCATTAATTAAGAAGGGGGAAACCTGAGCACCAGTCTTGGCAGCAGCTTCAACTACTTGGAGTAGCTCATTAGAGGGGATACTTCCAGTTGAGTCAGCACCAATCTTTGAGTACACTTTCGACAAAGCAGCCTTTGTGCAAAATGCTACACTGATTTTGGCTCCAGTTGTACAAAAGCCGCGATGAAAAAACGCTGAATGTGTGCTAATACCCTTGGGGAATGCCAGTTTAGGAAGATTACAAGGAAGAAAAGCTGAAACTGTGGATGAAAGAAGACATCTTCCCATTTTCACAAAACGGAGCGAACTTTTCACACACACAAACAAGTAATTCGTGCTGACTGCTCCTGCCTTCCACAGAAGCGTTACTGCTTAAGTTTTCTTGGATTTTTGTACAAAGGCATCTAATTTTCCTAAAAATTGATTTGTAATTTCATTTCAAGAATATGAAAAATTTATCTACGGCCCTTTGTTGCATGATATTTTTCTTTGGTCCCCTCTATTATGAAAATTGGCACATTAATTGTGAGCAAAAAATCTTTTTTTCTTGGCACAAGAATATGAAAAATCTTTTTTTTCTTAGCACATAAAATCTTTGATATTACAATTGTGAGGAAAAAAAATTCCAAATGGTCCTTAATGTATAGGATATGACTATTTTGATCCTTAATATTTAACATTGAAAACAGTTAGTCCTTGATATTACCCACTTAAAAAAGGTTCAACCCTTTTACCAACTACTTAAGTTATATGTGTGACCAAAAGAGTCCATCCCCTGTACATTAAGCTCCTATTTATTTAGCTACTTTTTATCTAAAAAAAAAGTTTAAAAGCATCGTTTGTCCATAAAATATGATCAATTTTTAAAAATTAAAATTAAAATTTTATTTAAGTTCCCAAAAACTAGTTTAGGACAGTTTTGGATGAAAACGTTTCTTTCACTGCAAAACTCTAAATTTTTTCAACTAAAATGCATGTTCAAGCACAATTTTAACTTTCAAAAATTATTTTTCAACACAACTTAAAAAACTATTTTTTCGAGTTTCAATCAAATTTATGTCCAAACGCAAACTAAGTATCATTTGGGTTCTTTTCTCTTACAATTGTAGAATAATGTACTATGTTCTAATACAAAATTTGGCGTTATATTCTCACTACTTTCATCAACAATTGTTTATATATAAAGCCATATGTATAGCGCTGCTTGACTAAAAAAATTCATCTTTGACACGTTACCCTTATGTTCTCTGGGTTTAATAATTAATTATTATAACATATATAGATAACACTACATCATAGCCACTAACTAGTAAAGAAAGTGTTAATAATCAGCTAGTCAACACTTTGGAAAAATAATTACTACTAACTTATAGCCTAATCTTTTCCAGTTGTCTTCGTTTTTCTTTTCTTAATTATGTTAAACAGAAGAAAAGTCTGTCATTAACTTAGACAAACTAAGAGCTAAATGAAGTATATATTAACTTAGACAAACTTTTCTTTGATCAAACTTTGACAGCCATTTGGATCTTTACTGTTAATTAGAGAAATTCACATATATGGAGAAAGGCCAAAGGCGTGTAATCAAGACACATTTCGTGTTTGTCCATGGTTTAGGACACGGAGCATGGTGTTGGTACAAGGTAATAACAACGTTGATATCCTTACGTTACAAGGCCACTGCTCTTGACTTGGCTGCCTCCGGCGTCCACTATAAGGAATCAGAACAAGTCAAGTCTCTCTCCGACTATGTGGAGCCGTTGATGCACGTCGTCGAGCTTCTTCCGCCGGACGATCGGCTGATTCTAGTCGGCCATGGCATGGGTGGACTTGCCATTTCCCTTGCCATGGAAATGTTCCCAAAGAAAATTGCTGCTGCTGTTTTTGTTGCTGCTTATATGCCTGGCCCTCATTTCCCCCTCTCACTTATCATTCAACAGGTATATATATTCTCTCTTTCTTACTTCATTTTACTCGATAAATTTAGTAGAACATTTAATATATAAGGTTGCTCTGGATTAATTGTTGCTTGATTATCTATGTCATTTGTGTTAAACTTTGTTTTAGTTCTTAACAAATATTTCAACAATCCCACGTTGACTCATGCCTAGCTTGATGAAATATTGAAACAATATTGTCTTCGATTTCAGATCTGAAGTTGATCTATGTAGACTGGAATTTTAACTCTCATTATACTCTGAGCGAGAAATTTTATTCTTGTCTTGGGACTATTTGGTGATTATTGTTTCACTGTTTAACTAAGCTTATACTCCTATATGGATTAGAGCTGTAATAATTCGAAGCTATATAAGCGTTAGCTGAATTCATTTGAGATAATTACTCATATCAAATATTTAACAAACAGTCTTACCATTATTATGTACTTTTCAGGGTAAGCTATAGTACTAGGTAGTTATTAAATATTGTAACACTCATGAATACGTTTTGCGTTAAAACTTTAGTATAGTTTAATACATAGTCATAAACTAAACCAGACACAAAGTAGTTCAAGATGGTAAACGTTTACTGAGAATTACTTACAATTTGGAAAAAGAATTATTTTCTTCTGATTTTGTTTTTCCTAATTGTTTTCCTTTTATTGCTCAATCTGCAGTCAAATCAAGGGTTGGATTTTCTCAAGGACAACAAATACAAATTTGATAATGGTACTGATAAGCCCCCAACGGCTGTATACTTCGGCTCTAATTTTCTGTCGTCAAAGATGTACCAATACTCGAGAGCTGAGGTTAGTGCATTTTACACATTTATATTTTGTCAATAAGTCTTCGCGTTATCATCTAATGCTTTTTTAAGAAAATCTATGTGCCGTATAAATAAAATTTCACGTAGATCAAAATAAAAAGTATTTCTTAGAATAAAAATAAATATTATTATTATACTTGTTGCTGGTGTTCCCTCTATTCTTGTCGCATAAGAAGAATTAATTGAGTAAATAAAAATATATTCTTTTTAACAACTTAAACTTGTAAATAAGAGATGACCGCAAATTTTAACATGATATATTTAGAGAAAATATAAACTCTAGGTTAAAATCTTATGGTCGCCCCTTTCAGTACATGTTCGATCTATTCAAAGAATCAGGACTTCACGTGAAATATAATTAAGTATACATAAACAAAAGTATAAACTTTTAGATGAGGTGGACATATAATTCATCAAATATCATCATCAATCTCATTACTCTCTAATATTTTGAGTAGGTCGATCGAAGAAAATAACACAAATAAAAGAATGCATTAATTATCAGGAGTTGCGTTCTTCTCAGGATGTGATCCTTGCTTCGTTGTTGATGCGACACACTCCAATGTTCCATGATCCTAAAGTGTTAAAAGAAGCAGAACTCACTAAAGAAAAGTATGGTTCGATTCCAAGAATCTACATTATTTGCAGTCAAGATCTGTCAATGACGGCAGATGTTCAACGATGGATGATTGAGAAGAATCCACCACAAGATGTGAAGGTTATTTTAGGTTCAGATCATATGGTCATGTTCTCTAAAACTCAAGAATTCTGCTCTCGTTTGATGGAAATTGCTGAAAAATACCATTGAAATTGTATATATATGGAGATATGTATAAACAACATTAATTTGTACGAGTTTAGCTTTGACGATTTTAAAACTTTTTTCTATGTGTTGTGCAAAGATTATTTTCTACGTCATTTGATTTTACATTGTCTACAATATGAGTGTTTTATTTTCAAGTTCTACTTTCTTTTTGTATTTACATTTTCTACTATATGAGTGTATTATGCACCTTCTACTTCTTCTTCTTTTTTTAAATTTGTTTTACATTTTCTACTATATATACGAGTCTAGTATATATTGTTCATCTATTTTTCCTATTGTTGTTTCACTCCTAAATAAGAATATTGGATCGCAAATATAAATCATATATTTAATTCATGAATTTTCAACTAATATTGGAAAGATTGAAGGAAAGTCAACGCATCACAAGTTCATTTTCATCAAGCTAGAATAATTAAACCATTTCTCATTGTTAGTAACATTACATGTAAACTAAAATGTGCGTTTGTATTGGATAAAATATGTTACAACACGTGGTCGTCCGAGAAAGGGACACGTGGAACCCAAGACAAGGGAATGACTAAAGACTAAAGACAGTTGTTTCGTTTGTTACCGGAAAAAATAATGCTCATAAAGATGTGATAAATGCTCTTCTTCCGGTAGCATTCAATAGAAAATATTCAATTAAGAGCAGTTACCTGTTACAAGTAATTTGGCATTTATATTCACTGTTACATCTTCATCAATGCCCCTCATAATTGACATTAAAGAAGGTCACGACCCTAGGACCTTCTTCATAGCTAATAGCTATAAATAGTGAGCTCAGTTGTCATGTAAAAGAGGAGAAATTTTCTGGCAAACTTACACTATATTTTATACAAAACTCAATCCAATCTTATCTTCTGATTTCTCGATTCTTTTGTTGTTATGCCCGAAAACCTTGTTCCCAGAGTTATTGCTTCTATTGTTTCATCCATATCATAAGGATAAGTATTGTGTAACTCTTCAATTATTTATTTATTTCAGGATCAAAGTAATTCAATCATCTAGAAACTACGTATAAATTTAATTGTATCGTTGTACGGGTAAACAGTTTGGCGCCCATCGTGGGGCCTAGATAGTCGTGTAATTAAATTGAGTTTTGATCGTTTTTGTCTTAGAAAAAAAAATCATAAGAAATGACAGATAACACTGTTAACGACATGCACAACCCCGAGATTCAAGGGGATCAGCCTCATTCCGAGGACTCAATCAGCGACACCTATAACAAAGGGAGTGACGCTACACCAGTGTATGACAGACAGTATCCTCGACATATTCGGGGGACCACTCCCGATGACGCTGATGAGGAGCATGCCGTCGACGTAGTAAAGGTCTTGCAAAAGCAACAAGCGATCATTCTAGGCCACTTCACGTGACAGAATAAAGTTATGACGGAGTTGAAGCAAGCGCTGTTGGGAGCTTCAGAAAATGCAAACAGACGAGATCCGGTCCCTCTGGGGATTCCCACAAATCAAACAACGCAGAGGATCGACAACAACACTTCCAGGGGTGAAATTATCTCTGATGGAGCAGGGGGAACGGATCCGGTCTCAACAACGAGAATGATTCTTTCAAGAATGAATTACGGTTCATGAGGGAAGTAAATGCCTGCATGGACCAGATCTCGGGCGTGCCACCAGTGCTGAAAGGCCCGGACTCGAAAAAATATACTCAGTTGCCGTACAAGCCTAGTGCGACACCAGAGTTAATTCCGAAGCGGTTCGAAATGCCTGAAATGCCAAAGTATGACGGAACTTCAAACGCCCATGAGCATATTACCACGTACACAACAACTATAAAAGGGAATGATTTAACTCCTCATGAAATTGAATCTGTGTTGCAGAAGAAATTTGGATAAACCCTCACGAGGATGGCCTTGACGTGGTATTCGTTGTTAGCAGAGCATTCCATAGATTCCTTCAAAATGCTTGTGGATTCTTTCATCAAGGCTCATGCCGGGGCAAGAAAAGCACATGCCCGACAGGCCGACATATTCAGGATAGCGCAAGGAGAGTCCGAGCTGCTACGAGAGTTCGTTACCTGATTCTAGAAGAAGAGAATGTTGCTCCCGGCAGTCCCGCATGAATGGACGGCTGAGGCGATCACCAAAGGATTGAATCCGAATAGTTCAGACGCTTCCCGAAAATTAAAAGAGAGCCTACTCGAGTTTCAAGAAACGACCTAGGCGGACGTTCAAAATCGTTATGAATCAAAAATAAGGACCGAAGATGATCAGGTTGGCTTTCCATCACCGACCAAAGGACGGGAAAAGAATAAAGAAAAATCAAAGGATGATTATAACGAGGAAGGCGGACTTCGAGGGGCCGGTTTTTGACTTACGAACGAACTGAAGGCCGCATCAGAGGTTTCCAGACAGTGGACAGGTTCACGATCGACAGGAGGACCGATCGCGGTCGGAACAATCGATCACTGCAGGATAAAAAAGTAGCAGGATCACGGGATCCTTCCTACCCCAGATTATCAGAATACAACTTCAACGTCAGTATAGTAGAATTGGTATCGGCCATGAGAAACATCAAAGAAGCACGATTCCCAAGATCGATGAGATCTGATTCTAACTAGATGGATCCCAACTTGTAGTGTGAATACCATGGGAAGAATGGCCACCGGACAGGTGACTGTCGACATCTCCGGGAGGTAGTGGCAATATTACTAAAGAATGTTCACCTCAGAGAAGTCTTAAGTGACCGAGCTAAGAAAAATTATTGTCGTAACCGAGACAACGCGGAACCCTTGAAAGCGGGAGAAGATCCCCCGCGTCAAAAAATCAACATGATCGTCGGAGGAAACGAGATTAATGGGGGTCACCTTTTCAGCAGCAAAGAAGACGAAAGTATCAATATTTCATAGCAAAAGGCTTCGGGAAGACGATATCACTTTCACGGAGGAGGACGCAGACGGATTGCTGCTACCACACAACAACACATTGGTAATTTCTTTATATGTGTTAGATTTTAAGACTAACGTGTTTTTAGTGGATCCAGGGAGTTTGGCTAATATCATAAAATGGAGAGTATTGGAGCAAGCTAAACTCACCGGAAGCATTATTTCGGCCACAAAGCTCCTCGCCGGATTCAACCTCGCAAGTGTGACAACTCGAGGAGAAATTTTATTACTAACAAACGCTGAAGGACTAATGAATACAACTCTTTTCGAAGTGGTAGATGGCAATATGGGATACAACATCATTCTGGGAAGGCCATGGTTGCACGAGATGAAAGTTGTACTATCAACATACCATTAATTGCTAAAGTTTCCAACACCCAAGGGAATTAAGCAGATAAGGGGTGACCAACCGGCAACAAGGAAAATGAATGCAATTTCGGTCTCCAGTAGCAAAGGAAAGGAACACGTGGATAGCAATTACAGGGCTCGGCACCTACTTCTGAACTAGATGAAATTAGCCAGCGTCGGAAGATAATCAGCTGCCGAGATATTTCCAAGTTTCATAAGAGACCGATGCGACGAAATCCACAGCGGAAGAGGCGGAGCAAGTGGCATTGTTTGAGGAATTCCGAGAAAGAAAATTCCACCTAGGGACAGGATTGCACCCGGAACTTAGGTCCAACTTTATTAAATTCTTTAAATCTAATGCCGATTGTTTTGCATGGTCACATGAGGATATGAAAGGTATCCCGACAGAGGACACAAGTTAAGTTTGGATCCTAACATACCTCCGATAAGACAAAAGAAGCGCCGGATAGTCGAAGCCAGGTATAAATTTTCCAAAGAAGAGGTAACCCGCTTACTTAATATCGGTTCGATCCGAGAGGTAAGATATCCAGACTCGATAGCTAATGTAGTAGTAGTTCCTAAAAAGAACAATAAGTTTTGCATGTGCGTAGATGATAAAGATCTTAATAAGGCGTGTCCGAAAGACTCGTTCCCACTGCCAAATATCGATCAAATGATTGATGGCACGACCAGGCACGAGTTAATGAGTTTTCTCGATACTTATTCCGGGTACAATCAAATTAAGATGAACCCGGAAGATTAGGAAAAAACTTCGTTTATAACGAATTTCGGTATATATTGTTATAATGTGATGCCCTTCGTGTAGAAAAACGCCGGAGCCGCTTATCAACGGCTCGTGAACAAGATGTTTGAAAATCAAATTGGAAAAACTATGAAAGTTTATATAGACTATATGCTCATTAAGTCTTCAAATGCAGGTGATCATCTTAAACATATGCAAGAGACTTTCGACATCTTGAGGAAGCATAATATGAAGCTTAATCCAGAAAAATGCACGTTCGGGGTTAGCTCTGGTAAGTTTCTGGGATTTCTGGTATGGGGGATAGAAGTAAACCCCGAAAAGATCAAGGCCATAGAGGATATCCCAGATCAACTAACAAGCGTGAAGGAAGTCCAAAGGCTTACGGGGAAATTGGCAACTTTGAGCAGATTCATTTCCCGATCGTCAGAAAAGTGTCATCGTTTCTTCGCAATGCTCAAAAAGAAAAATAATTTCGAATGGACCCCATAGTGCCAGCAGGCTTTGCGGGATTTAAAGAAGTATTTATCAAGCCCTCCATTGCTTTCAAAACCAAAAAAAGGGGAAACTTTGCTGGTTTACCTCGCGGTCTCGGAAGTTGTGGTAAGTGGTGTTAGTCCGAGAATACGAAGGTACGCAATCTCCCATTTATTATGTTAGTAAAGTTTTAATGGGAGCAGAAACTGGTTACCCACATTTGGAAAAACTGGCGTTAGCTCTCGTGGTCGCCCGCTCGAAAGCTTAGGCCCTGTTTTAGTGCCACCAGATAGTCGTGGTGTCTACTTTCCCTTTGCGGAACATCCTCCATAAACTCGAGCTCTCGGAAGATTGGCCAAATGGGTCGTCAAAATGAGTGTATTCGACATAGAATATAAGCCTAGGACTGCAATTAAGTCGCAAGTCTTGGCTGACTTCGTGGTCGATTTAGTTTAGGATTATTGCCTCACGCGACCAAGGAAGGAATGATGATGTCAAAATCAACATCAGGGGTTTGGACCTTATTTACGGATGGAGCTTCCAACGTGAAAGGGTTCGGGCTCGGTATAGTCTTAATCACACCTTAGGGGGAAACCCTGAGGCAAGCCATCAGGACGGTCCATTTAACTAACAATTAAGTAGAGTATGAAGCTTTGATTGTAGGACTTGAGTTGCCCCGGGGAGTTGACTCCGAGGTCATCGAAATCAAATGCGACTTACTGCTGGTGGTAAATCGGGTCTACGGGATCTTCAAGACCAAAGAGGAGCGCATACAACAATACGTGCTAAAGGTTCAAGCTCTGCTGGCGCGATTCCGAGAGTGGTCAATTACTCATATTCCAGGGGAAGAAAATGTAGAAGCAGACACATTGGCAAACCTAGGATCATCAACAGAAACAAAGAGATCGGAGTCCGGGTCGATAGTACAATTGATGAACTCAGTCCTGGATACAGATGGTTACTACGAGGTAAATTCAACTAGTCTGGTCTGGGACTAGAGGAATGAAATTATTGAGTATCTCGAACATGGTAAGCTACCTAAAGACCCCAAAATGTCCCCGGCGTTGCACGCCAAAGCAGCGCAATATGGCTTCAAGGAAGGCCAATTATATAGAAAAACTTTTCAAGGCCCGTTGACCCGATGCTTAGGAGCGTATGTCATGAGAGTGGTTCACGAAGGGATATGCGGCAGCCACTCGGGCGCAGATTCCTTGGTATTGAAGTTGGTAAGGGCAGGATATTACTGGTCCCGCATGGAACAAGACGCTAAGGACTTCGTGCGAAAATGTGATAAGTGTCAACGCTAGGCACCACTGGTGCATCAACCGGAAGAACCCTTACATTTGGTCCTATCTCTATGGCCGTTCATGAAATGGAAAATAGACATCGTCGGACCATTACCACCGGCTCCCGGAAAGGTAAGATTTCTTTTAATCTTAACTGACTATTTTTCTAAGTGGTTGGAAGCATGTCCTTATAAAAAAATTGGAATATGCGAAGTGGTAGATTTCTTGTAGAAAAATATAATTTGCAGGTTTGGAATACCAAAAAAGATAGCATGCGACAATGGGGCACAATTTATAGGCGCAAAAGTTACAAAGTTTATCCAAGATTTGAAAATAAAGAGGATCACATCTTCCCCTTATCATCCAAGCGCAAATGGTCAAGCGGGGTCGACAAACAAAGTAATTATTCAAAGCCTCAAGAAAAGGTTGGAAGCAGCTAAAGGAAATTGGCCCGAGGAATTACCCGGAGTTTTATGGGCATTCCGAACTACGGCCAAGTCGAGCACAGGACAGAGGAAACCCATTTTTCCCTCGTGTACAGTGCAGAAGCCTTAATCCAGGTGGAAGTAGGGGAACCGACCTTGAGATACTTCCAGTCAAAAAAAGAATCGAACAACGAAGCAATGCTTGTCAACTTGGAACTGCTCGATGAACGCAAGGAATTGGCATATGTAAGAATGGTAGCTCAAAAGAATAGAGCGGTATTATAATCGAAGAGCCAACCTCCGTTACTTCAAAGTAGGTGACTTAGTCCTAAATAAAGTAACTCACAATACCCGGGAGATCAACGCGGGGAAGCTAGGTCCAACGTGGGTCGGGTTTCAGCTGTCACCAGAAAAGGTTCATACGAGTTGGAAAACCAAAATGGAGAGAAATTTCCCAGCAATTGGAACGTGACACACCTCAAAAGATATTATTGCTGATGAACATTATCCAATCAGAAAGTAGGTGTTGCACTCTTTTTCCCTTCATTCAGTTTTTGTCCCAATTGGGTTTTTCTGGCAAGGTTTTTAACGAGGCAGCAACAGAAAGCATACTACGAAGACAGCAGCAATAAGACCTTTAATAGCAAGGCACACAAGCAGAGATCTACTTGGGGATGGTTAGATAATCGTTTGCTCTATAGCAAACTCCCACCGAGAAGTTAAGTTTCTACTGAGCAAAGGTTATCTGATCATACACGAGCACAAACCACTAAATGGTTGTTAAATAGTCCTTCGCTCGATAGCATAAATTCTAAGGGAAGTAAAGTGTGTTACCAAGTTAAGCATTATCTAGCAATGCATTAGTGGAATCTTCGAAGATACAAGACTTCCAGTGTTCCAATTCGCATTCTTCGCATTCGAACACTAGGTGGAATGATATGAGGATATAACAATAATGACTACCACATCGACCGGGAACGAAAAATCGAAAATATATTTACTTCATCAGGACCGGGGACTGCACGAACAGCCCCGTAGAAACAAGTTGTACAAGTTAGCCACAAGTAATAGCAATTTCTTTTCATCATAGCAAATGCTTAAGTATTTTTTGCAAATAGAAGGAATAAAATAAAATTCTTTTCTTTTTATCTTGTTTCTTGTTTGATCGATGCATTAACTTTGTCATTTGAAAGTTTAACAAGTACTTCAAATGCTAGTGCCGTAATGAACAGGAGACGTCCTCTTCAAGAGCACCATAAATATAAGAGGGTCCTCTCTTATAAAAACCCTCACGTTAAAGGGTTGGTTATGGAAAAATTTATGCCCCAAATCAAAAATGTCATCGGGAAAAATACACCCGAAGCCGCATACGAAAAGGATGCAAAAAGTAAACTTGCAAAAATAATGATCAAAGCCCTCACAGAAAAGGGTTGATGCCCGGAGCCAAAAATGCTTTCGGGGAGAATATACGCAAAAGTTTCACATAATAAGACGCAAAAAAGTCTGCGCAAAATTCTTAGAGAAAATGCAAAGATTAAAGGCTTGCATGAATATTCTAACGATGAGAAGACCCAAACAATACTTGAGAAAAATATGTTTATTAACAAAAACATGACAAAATGGCATAAATACGAGAACTGGAAAAAGAAAAGAAAAGTTAAACTACATTTTCTTCGGAACCAGGAGGAAGAGAAGTGTCCACGCCCCTGGAAGAAGTAGACAGATCCACCGATGGCTCAACATTTTCACCGGTTTGGCCTTCGGCATCATCATCCTCCGATTCTTCTTTAGTCCACTTTTAGCAGCTAACTCAAGCTCGCTTGCCTTAGCAATTTCGGCATCAAAATCAATGACACCAGCTTTGGCCTCTTCCAAGGTTTCTCCTCATGCTATATATGGAGTAAGTTTTTTCAACAACGAGGAAAGCTGCTCGGCGCTTGAGTTCTTCTTTGAGTTGGGTTACCTCGGCAGAAAGGTTTTTCCGGGCGTACCTAGCAGATTTGAGACTGACATCAAGGTCGCGGACAGTTGAACTAAAGAGCCTATTATGCTCGATAGTTTTCCTGTACTTCTCTTCCAGCTGGGCGTGCTCTTCAATTTTGGAGTTCAAGGCTACCTCTAAGTTAATCACTCTTTTAGCGGAGGTAGCCTCATGTTCGGTTGCAGCAAGAACGGGGTTACGGACTTCAACCCATTTGGCATTGGCTTCATCAAATCTAACCCTCAGAGGGCCAATTTCTTGGCTAAGGGTTACTACTTCTTGGTCTCTTTTGCCGCAAACGAGCTTCCAATACAACAGCCTCAGCGGCTTTGGCTTCCAGTTCCGAAAGGCGAGCGACATGTTGCTCTTGCTCTGCCAAAAGTTGATCCCGTGCGAATATAATCTCTTCTTTTTCATGTATCAACCTCTGAAGGCCCTCGAAAGCAAGAAAGTTGGCCTACAAAGTAATAAGGGTAAAATTCATGAGATATTCAAACCCCAAAATAGAAGAAGTAATAAAGGAAGGAAGGAACGTACCGTTGCGGCTTTATGCATAGCATTATTCAACAAACTCTCTACCGAGAGTGCTTGAATCTTTTCCCAGTATTTCTCTGAAGCCAAAGGCATCAGATAATTAGCAAGCTCCACTGGCTGGGATAACAAGTTGCATCCAGTAGAGACCAAAAGAATATCGTTCCTCCTTCTTTGTGGATCTTCAGAAAGGGCAGCATAATTTTGCCCCAAATTCTTATGAACCGGGGACTGTGGAAGAGGAACACCTTCTTCGTGGTCAAACTCGACCGGCAGATATGGTGTAGCAATTGTTGGTAGAAGAATGGATGAAGGTGGAAGTGATGTAGCAGTTGCTGGTGTTGGTGAAGATGGAGATAAAGCTGATGGAGTTAAAGAGTGAGCAACTACGTCAAATGCAGTGCTGGTTGTTGGATGCTCGCCAACCAAAGACGGCAAGGGTCCGGTACTCAGCTCCGTAGTACCGGACACAACAATTGGGGCCCGAAAATGGGAGTTGACATTATCTACTAAATCAAATTCTACCCAAAGTGCCGAGGCATCATCCTCGGTTGGTGTAACTTTCTCAACAGGTTGAGCATCCTGTTGAGATGATGAGGATTGTCGTCTTCTATGTTGAGAAACTCCCTCATCACTAGCTTCTTCATCATCATCAATCATCACGGTATCTATGATCGGCCCGAAAGAAGGGCCAGTCACCATCACTAGCGGAGATGACTCGGGGGCATCGGTCCTCGCCCTTTTATTCTTTCCCCCGGCTGCAGAGGAGCGTCTTCTCTTTAGTTGTTTGTCTTCCAACCGGGGACTCTGAAAAGAAGCATTTGCTCTCGAAGCAGGACCGGAGCCACCTGTTCGAGTAACTGCCTCCTGAAGCAGCCTCGCTGCATCAGCAAGATCAGCCAAGACATCCTCCTCGGGAACAGCAACAGAGCCCGCGGTAGACCTAATTTATAGATAGGTTAGAAGAGAACAATCAAGTTCTTTACATGAAAAATTGAAATAAGATGAGTTTGAATTACCATGATTCTTGTCCTTCCACCTATATTTAGGGGCCACTTCTTTCCACAAGCGAGTCTCGCGCATCGTAACATCCAAGATTTTTTTTACTTACGGGTCCCAAACTTCAATCACCGATGGGACCCATCGAGTTGCTGAAACAAACAAAGGATGGAGGATCAATACGGCCATTAAAAAAATTTTAGTAAAAAGGAATACTAAACAAAGAGCTACGAGTGCGGTTCCAAGCGACCGGAAAGGATGAAGTCGTTGCTGGAATGATATCGCCGGTGGCAATTGCAATGAACCCTTCCATCCACCCATGGTCATTGTCATCATCCATGCTAGATAATAAAGCATGGTGGCCATGCTTGCAGAGGTTTATCATTCCCCCGCGGAAGATTTTGGGAGAATAAAGATTCATCATGTGAGCTAAGGATAGCTCCTCTCCAGCTTCCTGGCACAAACGTCGGAGGCAAGCAACCGTCCTCCACACAGAAGGACTTACTTGTGCCAAATGCACATGGTAACAGAGGCAAAACTCCTCAATCACGGAGTCAATCTCTTCACTCAAAGAAAACGCACCAAATTAAAGGGATACGTGTAAACATATGTAAATCCCTCCTTGGAAAGGGTGACTCGCTTCGATAGATAAGGAGCGACAATTTCTAAGTCATGGCAGCGCCAGTCTTCCTTCATAGCAGGAATGCTCGAAGGACGTATGGAATAAGGATACCTGCTAACGGCCCATGTACGAGAATTAGCAGTAGGGAGTTTCTCTTCGAAGTCTTTTGTGGTAATAAGACTTCTAGGGATGATGGAGGCCAATATTGGAGGAACAAAGTCCTCGGCTTTGTTTTTGCTTTTTGAGGAACCGGTACGTTTCGAGGAAGAAGACATTGTAGGAAAGAAAGGGTCTTTCATTTGAAGAGAATTAGAAAAAAGATGAAGAATAATATGCAAGTTAGATGAAGTAAGTTTGAAAAGTTATGAAGTATAAGGGTGGAAGTTGATATGTATAAGTAAAAGTTTTGGCGGCTAAATTCATGGCCAGGGTTACCTCGATAATCTGCAAAAGATGTGCTGAATCATGAGAAAACACGTGGTGGGGGCATTAAATACGGAGAGACATACGTCTAATCAACCGTAAGAAGCCTTTAGAGGGAATCATAGTAATTCCTACCAAAAGCGTGTTTCTACCAACTTCCCGGCAACACAAAGTTATGTCACCAGAAAGCAGAGGGACTATCTATATTGGGTAAAATATGTTATGACGCGCGGCCGTCCGAGAAAGGGACACGTGGAACCCAAGACAAGGGAATGACTGAAGACTGAAGACAACTATTTTTTTGTCACAGCGGTAGAATAATGCTCATAAAGATGTGATAAATGCTCTTCTTCCGGTAGTATTCAATAGGGAATATTCATAGCATTAAGAGCAGTTACCTGTTATAAGGAATTTGGCATTTATGTTCACCGTTATATCTTCATCAATTCCCCTCATAATTAAAATTAAAGAAGGGCACGACCCTAGGACCTTCTTCAAAGCTATAAATAATGAGCTCTGTTGTCATTGTAAAAGAGGAGGAATTTTGTGGCAAACTTACACTATATTCTATACAAAGTTTAATCCAATCTTTTCTTCTGATTTCTCGATTTGTTGTTGTGACTGGAAATCTTGTTCCCGTAATTATTGCTTCTGCTGTTTCGTCTATATCTTAAAGCTAAGTATTACGTAACTCTTCAATTATTTATTTATTTCAAGATCAAATTAATTCACTTATTTAAAAACCACATATAAATTCAACAATACCATTTTTCCAAACTCTTACTTTTTTACTTTCATCTCAATTCATTATGTTACTTTAAATTGATTCCTTTTGGTTTCTGTATATAATAACAAACTTATATAGTTGATTTGATTTTTTTCGGTGAAAATCAAATTTAGCTAACTGTGAACACTCCTTTATAAACAGATACTAACATATTTTTAGACGAATACTTACATACAAAAAGATCCAAATTCCAAAGTTGAGATTGTGCAATCTTAAGAATTTACACTTACAACCAGATCAATCATTTTAACTTTTAAGGTTATTTCTCCCCGCATGTCCGAGATGTGCTAATCTGGCATTGGTTGTTCTATATATAGTTCCATTTAAATTCATACTCTAAGAGATGAATATAAGAAAATAAAGTTAAACGCTATTTTCCTTAACGAAAGAAAAAGAAGAGGACCGTTACTAGCTAACCTATATACAGATATGATACACGTCAATCCCCTCAGAAAAAAGAATAAGAATAATGGTCAAACGTGAAAAGTATGTGAAGAAAGTAAGAAATCTGATATCAATATTAAAATTTTCACAGAAATCTTATATCAATATTAAAATTTTCACGTTTTTGAATTTTGTTCTTTCTTTCAGATTCTTTTTTGCTTAAGTTTACGAGCCTAATAACAAAAGAAGAAAAAAATCATTGCCTAACAGGTTTACGTAATCTAAAACATATAAGATGTGAGTTGTTTTTGAAAAACAATTATCCCTTAACCTCAACTAATATTAATACATCTAACTACTTACCATATTTTGAGTATGCAAATATTGTTACCATCTTATCATGCATTCTTACCCTATATAATTCGTTTGCATTTCTTCACTTCTTCCTTACTAAATCATCAAAGGGAAGAAAAATTTTCTTGTTCTAAAAAACACTTCTTTTTTATCTCCCAAGAAATTATAGCCACTGATAAGCATAATGGCCCATGAACCCCATGACCACAAGATAACCAGCCAAGGGATAGTAGTTTACCGCTGCGATAATTGCCGTAAACTCTTCTCGTCAAGCCAGGCCTTAGCGGGGCACCGACACCTCCATAAGGTTCAAGGGACTTGGGTAAAAGGTCACCACCACAAGTTTCTCTTGCCACCTGATTGTCTCCCCGACCTTAACCGTTTCATTGCTCATAACAACAAGTCTATCACTGTACGCAACGGTAGGCGGGACAAGTCACGAACGATCTTTGAACCGCAGCCAATGGTGCAGGAGCCTCTTGCTGTTGCACCTGCACCTGCACTCCCCACTCCTTTGCTTACTCAGGCCCCGGCCTATGCCCCCATCGCCCCCCGTCGTGGTAGGCCACAGTCAGTTATTCAACCGCAGCCGACAGTGCAGGTGCCTCTTGCTGCTGCACCTGCACCTGCATCCCCCACTCCTTTGCTTGCTCAGGCCTCGCCCCTACCTCTTGCTGTTGCACCTGCACCTGCATCCCCCACTCCTTTGCTTGCTCAGTCCTTGTCCCTGCCTCTTGCTGCTGCTCGTGCACCCGCCACTCCTTTGCTTCCTCAGGTCGCGGCCCCGGCCTTGCCTCTTGCTGTTGCACCTACACCTGTACCCACCACTCTTTTGCTTGCTCAGGCCCCGACCCTTGTCGCTCATCGTCGTGGCAAGCCACGGTCAATTATTCGACCGCAGCCAATGGTGCAGGCGCCTCTTGCTACTGCACCTGCACCCGCTACTCCTTTGCTCGTTCAAGCCCCGACCCCGGCTCCTGTCTCCCGCCCTCGTGGCAGGCCACGGTCAATTATTCAACCGCAGCCGATAGTGCAGGCACCTCTTGCTGCTGCACCTGCACCCTCCATTCCTTTGCTCGTTCAGGCCCTAGCCCCGGCCCCTGTCGCCCTCCCTCGTGGCAGGACACGGTCAATTATTCGATGGCAGCCGATCGTGCAAGTGCCTCTTGCTGCTTCACCTGCACCTGCGACTCCTTTGCTTGTTCCGTGCCCGGACCCTATCGCCCGCCTTGATAAGCAACTGGCTTTGCATCAGAATCGCTTGAATTATTTTAAAGCTGTGGCTGCTAGGCGTGAAGAATCAACACATTCATCCACTGGGAGTACCAGTACTATTACTGCTGATAAGACTAAGGGGAAGAAGAAGGTTGAAGAGGAGGTTGAGGAGCTTGACTTAAAGCTTAGGCTTTAGGTTTTGAGGGCTCATATTATGGTTGGAGGCTTTGCTGTTTCATTGTTGTTGTCTTATGTTTGTTGACATTTGGCTTTGGTTTAGGGTTTATGCTTTGAGTCCTTTTGTTGTTTTAGTATTGCTCCTGTTGTCCTTTTCTTTTCTTTTTGTGTCGAATGTAATGGGTGGTGTTGACCATCTATGGAAAACATGTCAGTTTTAAATTTCATCTTCCAGTCTGTTTCAAGTACTTTAATTTGTCAAAAATGTTGATCCACTAATTACTAGCTATTCTTACTATTGTTCTTCCTCGTTTAATTTTTTTATTTTAGTTCTATAGTGGGGACAAAAGAGTAATGTATTACTTGCTCTTTTTAGCGAGTTGACTGAATTTTGAATTAGATTTCATTAGTTTGGCACTGAGGAGGGCTAGCAAATGTAGGAGGAGGGGAGAAAGTTGGCCGGGAATCCATATTCTTACAAAAATCTAATATCATTCACTCCTACCAAAGATGGAAAAAAAAGATGGATGAAAACATTATAGAGAATCATTACTCGTATCAACAATTAACATCTAAAATCTAAATAGCCAGCTTCTGAAAAGCTAAATAACATATAGACACCAAAACATATTTCTAAATCTATGTAAATCAATTATACAACAATGTCTCAACCCCAAACTATTGCGATGACTATACACACAGGATATATATAACAGTTGTATCAATATTCTCACAAAAAATATATAGTTGCCAATTTATTAGTCAAGCACGTAAACCACATTTTTTAATCACTAGTTAGACGCATTTAAAATTGTCTTGTAATAACAAAAGAACTAATAAAACTTGGGGGGAGGGGGGTTTAACCAATGGCATCCCAAAATTAAATACCTTAGATCTTTAATTCAAATACTAATATATGCAAGCTCTTCATTCATGAGCTTTTGGGTGGTAAATGTATGATTATAAAGGGCGCGGGGTTCGCCTAACTCTCGTTACGGCTAAATCTCATTCAGAAATCTAAAGAATAAAAGAAAAATCTCCAAAATAGAACTTGATAAGGTTGAAAGAAATATATAAGATTTAGTAACTCCAAGTCATCATATCAGGTTACTATATATTTTTTGAAATCAATGATATGAGATGTGAATTCATCAACTCAAAATGACATTCTTTTGGTTGATCTGGTCAACACGTAGTTTTCCTTGGGTTATACCATCGTCAAATTCAAAAATACCCATATTATGTGAACTGCTCTAATTTATATATATTATTCTTTTCTCTCTTTTAATGTGAGATTTGCCTAATACATTATTTTTTGGAAACTTGCCAACTTACAAGCATATCAATCCTTCTCTTTGACCCGCTCTCATCAACTTGTCTTTTCATAGGCTTTATGATATTTAGCTTAAAGTATATATATTTATATGTATACCGCCTCATGTGTTTACTCGTATTTCGTGGATTTTGGCTGTAAAATATATTGATTTATGTTAATGCATGATATTTTTATATGTAAGAATCATCCGGAGGCATTAGGGGGCAAAAAATACGAGATTAGAGTAAAAAAGAAGCAAAGATGAAAAATCGGTCATTGTAGCGCCATAGGCAGCGTGGGACACTACCTGTGGCGCCATTTCCAGAATGCTTAATTTCTTAGCGCCAGGGATAGCGGCCCACGCTACCCTGGGCGCTGGTGACGGGAAACTTTTCCAGCTTTGCCCAGGACAAGGTTATTTCGACCCAAGACCTACCCAACGCATATAAAAGCAAGACTAAGCCTATTTTTAGGGGAGAACGCCATTTTGAAGGAAAAATACACACGAGGAACATCGGGGAGCGAATATATCTCAGTTTCTTCATCTTTTCTTAGTATTTTCAATTATTCAACACTTGTGAATTTGTTTTGATACTATCATGTGTGACTAAACCCATAATTCTAGGATTGTGATTTAGCCATGAATATTGTCGTTTAAAGTTGACTTAACCTTGATTATAAATCACCAATATATGATTGTTTCTTCAATTCTGTGATTAATTGCTTAATTGTTTGGCTAACAGTTATGTTCTATTACTATCTATGTTATGCTTGGGAAAACCATCTTTAAATTAGAGAAGAATTGAAGAGAGCATGATCTTAACTCTGGGGGGAGG
>MCJB01048786.1:37044-64856 GCA_002018475.1 Nicotiana obtusifolia
GGGGGGGAGGGGACACTTGTCAACCTAGGTTTTTACCGCAAGATCTTTGTAAATTACTGTTATACCCCTGCTCCAGTTTCCTTCAAGACTTTCTTTGTATACTATACCCTAGCTAATGCAACTTTGATATTTATATTTTGCAGGCAAAACAAGCAAAGATGAAGAACATTGAGGTCGAGGTGCTTCAAAACAAGGATTCAGCAGCGGCAGCCGGGATCGGAACTAGTACAAAAAAAGATGTTATTACCGTTGAGGACTCGGGTGATGAGTCCAAAAACATGTAATATGGCTACAGCATATGACATACTAGTTTCTTTGTTATTTTAAACGTTGGGAAGTTTGGTTTTCATGAGATATTATCATAGTTTTATGGTTTTAATTTGGAGATTGTTATCAAATAATTAGTACTATATTACTGTTTTACTAAATGTACAATCTCATGTCTTTTTTTAAGATATCATCCAGGAGTGTTAAACATGCTGCATCCTTTATCCCCTAATACATTATTTGTGATTAATTCCTGCTGAAGCATTTCTTTCAAAGTTTGTGTATTCACTTCTTGTTTGAAAGGAATTCCCCTTATAAAGAAATTATTATGCAGATTGAGAAGATATTGTTTTTTTGGGATAACTAAGATGATAAAGTATGAGTTTGATTTGTCCTCCTGAAAAAAAAACTAATCCTATTTGTTTCTCTCTAGATAGGTTAGAGGTAAGGGCTTTAATATCTAATTTAATGGTAGATTTTCAGAAAGAAAACATCTTTGTATCCTTCTTATGACTTAATAGATAGTGCAAATTAAGAGGGATCATCCAATACAAGTACAAGCTGGTTTGCAGTGAAAGTAATTCTGTAATCTATATATGGTGCATTTTATGCACAAATTGGGAGATATATACACTGCGGAGTTAAAGGGATCATTGAGTATCTTCTTATTAGTAACGTATATGATGGTTGAAGAGGTGCATACATATATGATATGAACTTGTGGACTACTGAGAATTATGGAGTCGATGATTGTTTACATTTTTGTTTTCTTTTTGGGCAAATTTGACGGAGTTACATTGCCATGCACGATGATTACTGAATATGGGTATATGAGTTAACTCATATCTTTAAATTCAAGTTTAATCAATCTTACTGATTTCACCGTTAATAGGAAACGATGTAAAAGGAAATCTTCCATTTCATATATAGTTTAAAATTTTATTTATATACCTTACAATGTAAAAGGGGGATCGGAGTACTCCTATTTTGTAGAATGTGTATGTATGTCGACAAGATAAAAGATGGTTGTTCAAGTGATAAGTTCCCTCTACCTCGACGTTTCTAAGATTATAGGTTCAAATCACTAAGGAAAGAGTAAAATGTATATTATATTCCTAAGTATTCCCCTACTTTTATTAATTTTATTTCCTAATTAACAAAAAAATCACCTACAAATTAATCCAAGTGTTAGACCAAGGAGGTACCAAAAAAAATTAATTAGGGAAAAGATGTTGCAACTAAAGCTAAATAATCAAGTTTTTAGTTTAAGATATTGACAAGATCTACAGATGCTAATAAATTTTAAGTTAGATAGCAGAAATCTGGTGGTTTTAATTTTTGAAAATTCGAAATGGCCTAGATTTTATGTTGTTTCCTAATTTCAATGAAGCAGCAAATTCGTTTCTTGAATTTTTTTTTCTCCCGACTCTAATAAGTAACTTTGTAAATCCTTCATTATTCACTAGAGGATATATTTATTTTTCAACACAACCCTACATGCCTAGCCTCTTGGTTTATAGGTTCATAAATAATTCCCTCCTCCACTTAATTTGCGATATATAAAGGTGAGTTTCGATCGGTTGAAGGACATGTTTTATTGTAAAATAAATAGGAAAACTGAAGTGGCTCAACAAGTTAAAATATCAAGATAATAAATATTTTATTAAGAAGAAAAGTTTTGAATTCGTCCTACGGGCTAGGGGAAGTGGTGCTAGCTAGAGGAGTAGCACTACAAATATAAGGGAGGGTGTCAAAGAAGTAGAAGAAGTAGCTAGCGTCTGATGTTCAAATTTCCAGATTATTATTTTATTACGTCACATTATATATTTGAAGAGGAAACCGATGAGTTGCTAGCTTCAGGACATTTTCACCATCCCAATTCCCAAATTATGTTGTCTATACGTTTTGTTTTGTACGTATAATCTACTGAGAAATTGAGTCTTTTATGGTGATTTTTCTCCAAAAGTAAATATTATTCAACTGTTGTATATTTTATTTTGTACGTATATCGTGTTGAGAAATTAAATCTTTTTGTGATAATTTCTCTAGATATTCACGTAGTTAAGACAATGCTTTTTATGTTCAATAAGAAAAAGTATAAAGAAATAGAAGATCTGAAAATTAAACATAACTAAAAAAAGTAAAAGAAAAGAAACATGATAGACAACGTAGCTAAAAATGGGACTAGTTAACAAAAGAACTTACTAGCTGTACTTCTTTGTTCTTCAATTCAGAACACTGAGGACGGAATTAAAATAAGAAAACATTTAAGGACCAAATTAAACTTTCCCAAAACATTATGTACCAAATATGCAATTTACTCAATCCAAAATCACACTGCTAAAAATCAAGTGTCAACAGAAGAAGAAGGCCCCTCCATCACAAAAAATGGCAGTCTTCTCTATGACGCCCACTTGCCTTGGCAAGGGCTGTTCCATAAAATTCTTGGCAACACCAACTAAGGTACAACTCCGCAATCCCTAATAAAACTGCAAAAAAAGAAAAATGCAGTGTGTTTCTTTATTTTTCTTCAATTCTTCTTCTTTGTTTCTTTGGGTATATAAACAGCGTTTTTATTACTAATTATTGACAGAAGAGAAATTTGTATGAAGGAGACAACCAAATTGGCGAAAAGAAGAACAAATACTCATATGAGGTGAAGTTGCTGAAGAGCTTAGCTCCACCTCTAATGACTGCCCTTATAGCATTCTCTCCCATTGTCAATCCCCCGGGTAATTCTGCTTACTGTTTCTTTCCGCTTAGCACTTTGTATTTCTATCTTAAAAGTTACATATAGTAAGATACTGAAATATTGCTACTTAAATATTTGATATTCTCATTGTTATGATTCTTGATTCTGTTCAAGATATTGCGCAATTATGTGCTGTTTATCAGTTGTTTATATTTTAGTTTACTCACAAACTCTGCTTCAGAATTGTTTATTTTCTGAGTAACCTTTCTTTTTAATTCCTATTTACTAGCACAGTTAAAAGGATAAAGCTTTCAAGATCTCGTCTTTTGCAAGATCTTATCCATAGGACCTGGAATTTAGTTTTAGAGGAGAAGTAATAAAAAAGATGGAATTTGAAATATTTTATTTGCTTCATGATTACACAGTATCTAAGTTTTTTATGCTGTAATTAGGAGAGTTAATGGAGGATCTAATAAAACTTGTTAGACGAAAACAAATTTTAGGGTCAGATGTACATTTATTTAGTTCTGTTGTTTTCCATTTCAGTTAAGGAGTTGGATTACCTTTCTTTCTTTTGCGAATTCACTTATTGGATCAAAGAGAGGAATTGATCATTTAGCTTACTGCCACCAATTACTTTACATTACATCGAAGGGGAATCCTTTTTTTCCTGATTGCCTTGCGATATAATGCCAAAATCTTCTGAAATTGAGTCTTCATTATTCTATTAAATGCTAGCATGAGAATCCATGTTACTGCAATTAATCTCTGGATATCCATTAGTAATAAAAATGTATGCTTAGCTTTCATCCTGGATCCACGACTAGTATTATATTTTTGTGCAATATCTCATTTCTCCTTCTGTAGGATGCTCATTTGGCACATAGTGTTCTCATACAATAGTTTTCAGTAGAGTATTTTCAAGTGGTACTTGTCTCTTCCTAGCAAAAAGGAAAGTTGTATTTGTCATGAGTGGATATATATAAACACTCTTGTTGAAAGAAGTATTCATCTGTCTTTCTTGAGAACCTAGTTTTCTCGTTATTTTGCCATCCATCTTGCATGTATTACTATTTCGGGACAACTAGCCATATAGCTGGAAACAGAATCATTTCTTGTAACACTGTCCTATCGTTTTACCAGTTAATCTTGAAGTAGGGGTTACCATTAGGGACCAAAGGCAACGCATCTACGTGGAGTATTATTTACTTCAAAGGATGATACCAAAAGTGTTGTCAAAGGCGAAAAGCGATAAAAAGCTCTCTACTGCTCCAGGTCTGGTTGGGGCTTTAAGCGCAACGTACAGTGAAGAAAAAAATAAAAATATATATGTAATGCGAGAAAAAAGTAATAACTTCATTCATGATGATTTCCTTAATAACTAATAGTAGTATATAGTTTTGCCAATCATATTTATTGTTTAGTACTGGAGAATGAACCTATTTGAGTTGCAGAAATCCTTCATATTTGCCATTCTTATGGCACCACTCCAATTCACATTTTCCCATTAAGCAAGGTTTTACTGGTAGTCTGTGCGCTACTAGGTTATGATAGGAGACGGAGGTCGTCAGGTACAGTATTCCGTTGCTTAGGTGTGGATAATCAGTGGTGACGGACTACCTAATGAATAGAAGTTTATATAAGAACTTTTCTTAAACCAAAAATATAAGGCACTCTAGGTGCAACCTTAGTTTGCATTAGCAGATATAATCGTATAAAGTCATCCCTACTTACTGAACATTGATGGAATTAGAAAAATCATTATTAGGGTATAATAATAGCTGCACTCCCTTGATTTCTAGAGCTTTCTTTAAGAAGGATTTGACTCCTCATTTGCGTCTTAAAAGGTTAGTTGACATCCTGTCTCTGCAAAGTATTTAAACAGTTGATGTGACTAAGCCATTCGTTTTGCATGTTTATTTGAAAGCTTTCTTTTACTATCAACTTTAAGTAGCGCTACATTCACAGTAATTTGGGAAGTTACTGTTGGATCTAGCATGATAGCGTTTTATGCTGAGCTCCACTGGGGATTGTTTTACTGCTTGGCTGAACTAAGATTGGATAAAGTTGAGAATCTACTTATTTCCCCACATGGTGGACCTTTCGGCAAAGAAATGTCAAAGCATGTTTCTTTGTCCTGCAGTTCTGTTGTCACACAAACGAGATCTGTTTCGGATGATGCACTCGCAACTCTTAATACAGCTCATAAAGCGACTTACAACATATGAAACTCAGTCATTAGACTTATCCAGTTTGGAAATTACGTTAATTGATGCAATCCGTTCTAACATATGATTTGTGTGAGATTGGTGCAACCCATCTGACTAAGGGACTTGACAAGGTGACACAACCCCAATCAATTAAGGGATTTGCATGATTTTATTACTTCACACACTATGCTGCAATAAGAAGATGAGTGGCATGATGGGCAAGCCTTTTCAAAGAACCTCAACTCACACATCAAGTGCGATTTTATTACTTCACACACTATGCTGCAATAAGAAGATGAGTGGCATGATGGGCAAGCCTATTCAAAGAACCTCAACTCACACATCAAGTGCGTGGAGGAGATGAAAATTTTGAATTCTAGACGTGATGCATGGAGGAGATGAAATATTGATTCAACGTCTGTAGTGTATAGAGGATATGATAGCTTAAGTTGATGTGTGCGGTACACATAAAAGATGATGTCTCAACTTGATGTACTGGGTGCGCCAAGGAGATCATAGCTCGAAGCTCATATCGCATGGACTTTTCCAATGAGAGTCCATGGCCTTATCCCTCTTGAGTGTGTTTGATGAAATTATTATTTCCAAACATAGTCTATGGATTAGCAAGATCTCAGTGAGATTGCAAAATGCCTTATACCTCTGTAACATATTTTTTTGCGACAATATCAACTTGTGGTCTTATAGCATAGGTTTGGAAGGAGCATGAGCTGGACCATTGGCTATGGTTTGTCTGAAGAGTAGCCTGGTTTACCCTTTACTCCATTGCGAAAACTCATCTCTGATATAATCATTCTTTTATGTGATCTTTTCCTGTTAGCAGTTTAGACATTTTGCCTGTTCGACCTATAGGGAAACACTTACAATATGTCGCCTATGCTTGGCATAGTTGTTTCTCATTTGGCTGAACCTCATCTTGTCTACCTGGTGAAGCAACTGATTGCTTCTTATCTCTTGCCATAAAAGCCCTAATGAATTAGGTTTTTGATCTCCTTTCTCAACTGCTTGCATACTTCAATCTCATATCTGTGCCAGCAGTGATGTTGAGAGAATGAGCTTTAGGTTGAACTTAATTCCATAAGGTAGCTCAAGTGGTGAGGCTTGTTCAAGATCATATAAAGGAGACTATAACTTATACGCCAGTGTTATCAAAGGCAAAATCAAGAAAAAGAGTTTAGCTCAGTTGATGCTTTAGCACAAAGCGCAAGTAAAGCGTGGGCTAGTTAAGTGGATGAGAAAGCAAAAAGAGGAAAATAAGTAGTTCCGAACCAGGGAATCCACGTAGCTAGCATGCTCCTAATTTCAGTTGATGAATGTTCTTTCAACACTTGAAACATATCAGTAAACACTTGCCTATTATATAACCTATACAAGACACAGTTTGCAAGCATTGAGCATCTCCACCCCTTGCCTAAAACTTGAACCAAGAAAACAATTTACATGAAAATTGTCTCAAAAGTTTGACCATGTTAGCCATGTCAAGAAGAAATTCATTTTTTGTTCAATATTAGAAATGATCACATCTGGTGGAGGATGCAGGAAGCTCACATAGAGGACAAAATGAGAAGGTTGCCTAAGATGTTCTGGTTATGCTTTACATAAACTACAGGCACCGGTCAGTAAATACAAAATTATGTATGGCGACTATAGTCTTAGTAGCCTCTACTTTCTGGAGGTCCTTTTGAAGGTGACTTGATTGTATTTCCTTATTTGACATTAGTGTACTGGAAACTTAGAGCTAGGGCTGATTCCACATCTGATGTAGGTCGCAAGAAGTACTTCCTTGTTATCAATATGTTTGCAGTTGAAGAAATTCAGTACTGGGCCTTTTAATCTTAAAACATAATCCATCTTTTACCTGCTTCTTCGGCTATCTTCTCTCCTTTATTTTATTGTATTTTTATTGGCAGTCTCAGTTGGACAAACATTTGATGTACAAAAGGGAGCTGTTTTGTTTAATAAAGCTTGCATTGGATGTCATTATGCAGGTGGAAATATAATCCAGCCTGTGAGTATTACCTGCCTCATGATTCCAATAATCATCAAAGATTTTGCAGCTCACCTTAATTATTTTTCCTTTTTCATGTTAGGGTGCAACACTCTTCTTGAAGGATCTAGAAAGGTAAAAGATTAAAATCCATCCATAAGATTTTAGTTTTAGTTGTAACTTCTTCTAGCATGTCGCGGTTCCTTGGAACTTTACATATCTAAATCGAAACCAGAAGTTCAAAAAAAGATGCTTAAATTTTTATACACTATAAAAGTATTACCGCAGTTTACTATTACCTATTTCAAAAGTATTAACATACTTATGACTTTACTTGTCAGCTTTTCTAATTTTCTATACCCGGAACAATTGATGGTAAGTAAATCTATAAGATATTCATAGCAACTGAAAGTTCAGAATGTGAAGAGTTAATTCAACAAATGTGCCCATCTACACCATCAACTTTTTTGTTTTAAATGGCTCTAAATGAAAGGATCTTTGTTGGCTGCTGAAGATAATTTCTCCCCCTTATCCTTCTCCTTCCCCACCCCCTTCTAAAGCTTAGCAGGTCGAAGTTTCTGAACATATGATTTCGTTGAAAATGTCAATTCTTGTGAAGAAAACATATGAATAAAAGGTAAACTGAATATTAAAATGTTTGTATAAGCAGAGCTATAGAATATGCAGCAAATTAATTATCCTATTACACACGTTAGCTAAGATTACAACTACTAATGTTATCTTGTTGTGCTGTTAAACTTTTGAATCCACATTCACATAGTTTGATGAAAACCAAATCTATATAGATAATAGGTAATTATTTCATCTTAACTTTTGAGATCTTATTGTCTTGCTGTGTATAATATTCTGTTCAATGTCAATTATTTTTATTCGTAGTTTAGGTGCAACTTGTCATATCATCATGTAAAAACAACATGGCCATCTTTGAAATAGCTACTTTTCTGTATAGAAATGGAGCTGACATGGAAGAGGAGATCTATCGCATCACTTACTATGGCAAAGGGAGAATGCCAGTAAGTTCATACTGTTCAGAACCATGTTTATCTTTATGCTGCTATGTGGTGGACCATAATGCGCTGTCTGGCTTTGCAGGGGTTTGGTCAGAATTGTACACCGAGGGGTCAATGCACGTTTGGTCCTCGTTTGCAAGATGATGAAATTAAAATTTTAGCTGAGTTTGTGAAGTCTCAAGCCGATCAAGGTTGGCCTAAAATAGAAAATAGTGGAGATTGAAAATAATTCATACTTCGTTAAGTCTAATTCAAGAAATAGAAGAAATTAGCATAATTGTACAAAATGTGCATTTCATGCTTCTCATTCCTTTGTCTTTTCATCTCCCCTTCCCATTCGAGGTTCATGCTCGCACATCCCTACCACTAATGGAGATGCAGGTAGAAATAGTCAGTAATCTCAAGAAGACCAATTGCAAAGTTTCTGTTGGAATCTAAACCATGCATGTTTACTTTCCCTTTTTGAGGTACCTGTTGATGGCATGAAGGGTAACCTCATTTGCCTGTGTAAAGTTGACTATGTTTCTTCCCATCCCTAGCTAAGCATTAGTTTTAGATTCCACATGCTGGACCTGCTAGAGCACATGCCCACATGCATATGTTATTCTGAACTGGATATAAAAACTAGAGTTTGACTATATTCCTGCTCCCCAGGCAAAAAGTGTAACAGAAAATCTACATTTTGCACTTAAAATATCCAAACCTTGTGCTGGATTTTGAACTTCTTGCTAATTAGACGATTTAAAGTGTCCAGAGGGTTCTACTAATATATAATTTATTTTCTTGTACTACTGTTGATCCCTCTTCCCCAACAAAAAGGCTGAAAAAAGGTTATGTTGTTGTTAGGAAAGCATGTTATATGGGTGCTTAGACTTGTTTAAGCTTTTCAGTCTGTTATTTGGTATTACCCTTAATTGATAACACATGGTTTTAACATACATACTAATTTCAAGATAGTGAAATGGCTTTTAGAATGGTAGAATGTTGAGGATGCTGATGCCTTTGGATTTAGTAGGGGATTAAGTACAAATTGTCCATCTTACTTTTGGATTTGTGGTACATAACCTCCTTGATCTACTATGTAAATATGAGCAAGATCTCCTCTCTTTTTCTTTTTTTTTTTTGCTTGAGATTTCATCACATGATCAACCTTTTCGCAAAGAAATATGGCACAATGGAAGAAAAAAATCAATATAGGTAATTCTGATTAATTGGAGGTGCGTTTTTATTCATGTTGGTAAGTCTATTTTAGGGCATTAGTTTTGTTAGAGATTTTATAAGGAGCTAGAAACCCCAAAATTAAATATTGAATTGAGATTGGTTACACAGAGCTGACATGGATCGAGAGGAATTATATTGTTGATCTTAACTAGCTTGAAATTGAGCCATAATAGTTGTTGCAACAAATGAGTCTTCTAGATTGTCGGTGCATATAACTTGAATCCCTAATTATTACATCGCTTCCGTTAACCAGAGACATACCCCTCTTTGTGATTAAAGAAGCTTTTGTAATTGCAACTAGTAATCATGTGATTAGTCATTCTTGTCCATAATTATAACTTCATTAATGGAAATCCGAGAAGCATGTTTGCCATGACCATAGCACATTAAAAGGCAAATTTCTTTGTGTGTGAATATTATTAAGTGCATAATAGAATACGCATCATATAAACATAATTAGACATTATCACACAAGAGAGACCCCACTATTGCTTAGATGAAAAGCACTTGGAAGTTTATTAGTATTCAAATTAGATAAACTTGTTAGTGGTCACATAAATTAGAGATAATGAAAATCTAATGAATGAATTTGAACCACCCTTTGCTAACCAAAAACAAATTAAAACGTACAAATTAACAGAAGAAACCTGAAAAATCCTATCAATAAATAATTTTCAAGACTAGTGTGAGTGTGTGACCCACAAACATAGGGAATATAGAAAGAAAGAAACCCTAATTTATTATGTTTGTTTCTTTGTGAAGGCAAAGACGAGAAGAAAAGGAGAAGCCTTATAATAAACAGGGAGAGCTTTATTCACAACCACCTAACTCCCCGACCTTAATCAAATGAAGATTTAACTCTATTCAGCTAAATTACAAGGCAAAACCATGTGACTCTCTATATAGTAATCAAACAATTGGGAGAACAATAAAGCAAGGAAAAAATTATAGGATTAGGCATTAAAGATTTTTGTGGTCCTTCCCTTCCATTAGGGCCTGTCTACATGCATGTCAATGTTTATCAATCAAAGACAGAAGGAACCTCCAAAGCTAAAGACAAAAGGACGCCCTCACTCGATTCCACCAACCTGACCAATACACACACACACATATACATACATACATGTAATATATGTAATTTACATAAAGCAAATGCATTTTTTGAATTTTAAATTGTGTGACACTACTATCACTATGTCTATCATCTGGTGTACGTTTGGAATTTATTAGCACGACTGATTTATATTCGTGTCGAGTAAGCTCACTTAGGAGTCGGGGGTAAAATGCTTAGTAGCAAGAATTCCTCTACTTTCAAGATATGAACTCGAAATTTTTTATTCTGGAGGGAGGAATCTCAATCACCACTACATCCTTTACTATTATCACTATGTCGGATGGCAAACGGTCGGGTCGGATAAGGGTGGATCAAAACGGATAAATTATCCGACCCGACTCATTTTTAATACGGACAAAAAACAGGTTGACTGGCGGATAATATAGATATCCATAGTCCATATTATTCATAACTTCTCGAATATGATCACTTTTGGAAGAATTCCTAATCACCGAAACTTGAGAGACCTCCAATTTGAGGTTTTACAAATGTAAAGTTAAACTCATTAGTTATCCATTGTTTATTCATTTTCTAAGTGGATAATATAGTTTTTATCCATATTTAATCCGTTTTTTTAAAATTCATGACTAACTTGCAGCTGGATCAAAATTAAACAAGACAGTCTTAGTATAGGTAACGTGAAAATGTGGGAGACTTGCAACACTTTGTAATTAAGAAACAATATTACCACCTCATCTCGAAATTTTCTGAATTTTAAAAGGGGGCCACAAAAGAGAAACCTAGCAGAGAGGAAATCATTTTAAAATTTTGTCTTTCTTAAAGTTGCCACATTGCTGAAAACAACAAGTGAAGAAGGGGCATTATATTGAAGGTTTGAGTTTGTCTAGGTAAAAGACATTGCCCCCATGTGCCCACCAGCAACGCATGCGCCCGTTTATATTCTCTCTTTCCCAACCTCCCCCTTTGATCATCAATTAATATATAAAACTACTTTTCGTCCACTTTCTCGTTAACTATTTGTCGTAGCGGTCCCTATTATTTGCTATAGTCGCCCAACAAAATAAATAACTGTTACTCCCTAGTTAGGTCCAACGAAATAATTCATTGGTAAATGACTACGCGTCTAATACTAATGTTTCATATAGCTAGTATCAACGTCAAATTTACGATTGGACAATGAAAATACTACCCACCCACGACCCCTAAAAGAAAAACGGGCATTCTTCCTGAAATTTTAGACAGTTGACATTTATATCGATCAAAAATCATAAACAAAATATAAACTTTTTACGATATTAGTATTTTATGATTTTTCGCGACCAAGCCATCAAAAACGGTGGCGAAGCTATGTAGGGTAAAGAGGCTTTGATTGAATATCTTTTACCAGAAAATTACATTACATATATAGATAACTTAGGTTGTTAAATCCCCTATTGTATAGAAATAATTAATGTAGACCGTAGTATTTTTTAAATTTTTTAATTAAAATTTCTGGCTCCACCGGTCAGAGTGCTCATTGGGTCGTTGAGAACTATTACCTTAACGATGTAGCTTTCCTCGTGATAGAACAATAAAGCAAACAACGCAAAGCATAAAGTAAGCATAGAATACTAGCTCTTAAACCGTTGAAAAAACGTCCAGGTTAATTTTTTTTCTATCACACTCCCACCAACATTATTTTCGATGAAATATTTCGACAATATTTTACAATCTTTCCACTCGGAATTTTTTTTGAGCGCCTTTCTTCACCATTGGAAAATAACATTTTTAACACTGACAACGATATTCACGTTTGTTGTTGGTTGACAAATCCATCAACTATTTTAGATTTCCAACAAACTGAGCCCTAATGGTTTTTCAGGCAGTGAATTCATTTTAAGGGATCATTCCTTAATGAATTAGATTTTCTTCTTTTTAGGTTTGATAATCATGTCCCCAGTACAACTTGAGGAAAGGTCAAACAATATTTTTTAGTACATGTACCATCTAGATAAAAGATCTTATATTATAACTTATGGGAAACAATCGGCGTAGAATAATTAGTACATGCTATAGCCAAAATCACCTAGAGTTAATTATTAATCGTACTTGTTAAGACAATATTATATTTTAATCGTCTGATTTTTAGATATTTAATTTCACGATTGCTATTAAATGTTTTGACTTCAGCACATGCATTATGTTGGCTTGTCTTGCATTTGGCCCTACTTGTATGTTAACTCATTACTATATAATTTGGAGAGTAGTTTTGATCAATCATTAAAATCTAGCTAGAGTTTCCTATATTGTATGTAGTGAAATTTCTTTGTGAACAGGAATTAGTGCATTAGATTCTTTTACTTTTCCGATGAAAGTATATACATTTGCAATAAACGCAAAAATGAGAGCAACTAAACAATGAAATAATGAAGAATTTGATAGCGAAATAATTTCTCTAATAATACGTCAAATAACCAAATACCCCTAATTGTTAAGGGACTAAACCAGAAAACCCCATAAACTTAGTGGTCCAAATTTGCAATTCACTCAGATCTACTATAGCACAGTTATCTTTTAGTTTTAATAATAGAAGAATTAACCCAAATAATAATCAAACATGGACCACTAAACCTAATTTGTCTATATAAGCAAGCTCGTTAGTACATAGGACGGATAGTTTTCTACAACACATACAAGTTAGAAAAAGGAAGAAGAGGACAAAGAAAAAGGAGAGAAAATAATAGAAAAATAAACATTCAGGCAAGAAGGCAATAAGTCTATGTCAACAGCTGTAAGAAATTAGCAAAACCCAATTAATGGATGGATCCGACAATGAGTTCGGTACTCCCTTCCCTGCAATAACGGATTATTTTACTTTTTATTTTAATCTAAAGTAAGTCTTCGTTTACATAATTAAAAAAGAATTAATTTTATTTTTTTAATATTTGTCTTTATTTACATATTTAAATGTGTCAAGGTAATAATTAATTAAGACTAATTTAATAAATATATTTTTTCCTTTAGAAGTTTCGTATTTTCTTAATGGGTGTGTCAAAGATAAAATGGTTATTTATTGTGGACCGGAGGGAGTAAAATTTAGTATTATAAGATCAAATCATATATATATATATATATATATGTGTGTGTGTGTGTATGCAAAAAAATAAGCATAATAGACTTAAATATAATTTATACTCTTTCAAACTCAAAACTCACAACGTTTAGAAGTTAAATTAATCATTAAAAGCCTCTATATAGTGACAAGTGAGAAGAGTGCAAACAAGGGGAGGAAAAGGAAAAAGTAAAGAGAGGGGCATATATATATATATATATAGTAGATGGATGGGAGATTCACGAGGGACATCCATCCATTTTCTGCAAAACGCAAAGCATGCATGCTTCTTGTGTGTGTGTGTGTGTTTTGTGTTGCATCAGCCATAGGGCATCAATAACACACACACACCAAAAGTCCCACTTCCTTCTTATACCTTAAAATGCTTCCTCAAATAGACTATTACCCTTTCTTCATTATTTGCTCTTTCTTGAATCCATTCTTGTTATATAGTACTATAAGTATATATTTGTATGTTGGTTTTTGAGAGGTTGAAGCTGCCAGCATGATCTGGTAAGAACAAAGTCCATTTCTTTCTATATATATATTTCTTGCTAAAAAGAAAGGAAAGTCCATTTTTTCTTAAAATCTTGAGGTCTTTTAATTTCCTGTTTTGGGTTTGAACTTAGCTAGATTGAAGTGATATTTTCGAAAAGAAAATGGAACTTTGCAAAGTTTTCTTGAAAGAGAATATAGGTATCGTCTTTCATAGGTTTGGTTCCATCAGGTCATCTAGCAGCTTCAATCACTCACCAACAATACAGAAACAAATTAAAAGGCTTCATTTGAGCTTGACTCCTCAAGGATATTTTAGTCACATCCTACTGTGTTCAAGACATTGATTTTTCTCAGGTAATTCTGTATCTTTATTTTTACTGTAGATTATCTTCTTATTAATTCCTTTTTTAACTCCTAGTCTAGTACTAAAATACGATGATGGTTCTAATGACATATGATAATTGAACTTTAGGCGTGTCAAATTGCAAATAAGGCAACAAAACTCTATCCCATTAATGGAAGCCAAATTTCTGTGAACTACTACTATATATTGTTAATTATTAAACTTCTTTTTCCTTTTCTTTAATTTATTCTTTTATGTTCTGTTTATAAGTTTTTGTGGGAATTCCCCTTAGGATTTTTTCAGGAAATCAAACTCAAGAATCCCACAAAAAAAAAAAAGATTTTCTTCTTAATTTTTCTTAGGAAAACCCCAAAAATAGTGGACTTGATCTGACGGAGTAAATGAGACTAGACCTCAGTATTTCTGATTTTAAGGACAGATTTTCGACGAGGTTTTACTTTTCATCGACAAATGTAGTTCTTGTGTGCGTGTATGTGTGTTTTTTTGTTTGTCATGTCTAGCTTTATATGCAGATAATATCAAGATTGAGCAAGTAAAACAAATTCCCAGGACACGAGAAAGATCGACATGCTTGTTAACAAAATTCACAAGCTTGCATTTTATCTTATGGTATCTAATTAATTAATTACACGATGACACGTACTGTACTTTTGTTAGTGGAAATAATACTTAATAACCTAACATTATATGTTTAACTAGTGGTGCGCCATTTAATTATTACAAGTTCATTTTGGTAGGTAAAAGATTGTAAGATTTTCATTACTTGGTGCCCTTCTATTGTTTATAAATATATCTGGTCCAATTACAACAACTATTTGAAGAATATGACTTCGTAAAGTTGACATTCTTGTGTTTGCTGAAGTGTTTTATTCATCAACCTATTGGAGCTTTGCTGAAGTGTTTTATTCATCTGCCTATTGGAGCTTAATTTATGCACCAATACGTACGTATGTATGTATGAATGTCAAGCAATCCCCTGTACCATTTTGACATTTCAGAGTTTAAATTTTATACACTGAAAGCGTAAAAAATATTTACACAACCAGATCACTTATAAGATAATTATAGGTAACTCTACGATGCGCATTATTGATAACTTAATAAATATAGTAATTAACATAACTAACCTAGTGTATAATAAGTTATATTATACTACTAGCATAAATAATCATTATACTTTCGATGTATATAACTTAAATCGTATTCTTTCTTACGTTACATAGACAGAAAAGTAAAAGAAACTAAAGAGTCTATCTAATACATTAGCATCAAATATATGCAAAAGTGTCCTGTAGATATTAATTTTGAGATTGATCAAGAAAACAAATTATCATTTGGGATCCATAACTTGCTGAGGTCTAATGATTAAGTTAGTGAAGTGGTGAAAGGCTATAAACAAATCATCAATGAGAAGTTTGGTCCTGTCCTTTCAAGTTTTAACATGAGTGGTTCTGGGGTGGGGAGGATATTGTAGTGATGGGATTTTCGTTATTTGGACAAATTAAATGGTATTACTGTTATATTCTATTGCATGACACCACCCCTTCACAAAATTGTTGGAAAAAAAAAAACTATTTGTCGATTTCCAGTGGTCCCCTTTAAGAGGAATTCGACCATTTATCATTGGCTATTTTTTACGTATTTAAAAGAAAATTGACATTATATAATCGCTCTCAAAATAATAGTCGAAAATATATATATATATATATTTATTTATTTTTGTATATATACATATTTCTATATGTTATATATAAAAAATTTATAAATCTTATAACACTCTACGGCTATAAAATATACATAATTTCGCTATAAAGTGATCTTTGCCTTTTTTTTAAAGACAACAACCAAACAGGGTAGAAAGAAAAGTAAAGTCATATAGAAGACAAAGCTTCAAGCATTGATATCTTTTCTTGTGGCTGATGCAATTAACTTGGATTATTTGGGAATATATATAAGTCATCTCTAGTATCAAGGAAACAATGTAACTGATCCTGTAGTAACCTTTATATATATATTTTTCCTACATAGGAGTTCAATTATTTTGACTCTTGGGACTAATCATCATTTATTTCTAAAACAAATTACTTGGAGAAAAAAATGCCAAAATAAAAAGTCCGTAGTGGTTGCATTTTGTTCTTGATAGTCTTCCCTACTAAGTTTGATTTTTGAAACCTAATAGGAAATTAGAATCCTGTAGTCAACTGATAGAAATCTTAACCACTGAAAATTGTATGTCATTTCTTCATTTGTCAATGTTATGGTTTATGTTTATATACTTGTCTTGGGATATATAGATTTCTGATTTTTTATATTTCAAAGACGTTTTTCTTTCAAAATTTGAGCCTTGAATAATGAATAGTACTGAAATAGAATTTATACATTTTAGACTTATGAATTGTATTTTCTCTCATTTCCGTTCGTCACTTTTCCCATCTTACAAGTTCAATTTATCTACTATGAGTGCGTGGCAAGCTTGTCATGCAAATAAAATGAGAGCTATGAAGCTCAATTATTTTTGTTACTTTTAATTATGTAATCTGTAAAATCACTCATTACCTCTCCTCCTTTCAAATATAATCTCTCGATCATGACTTTATCTAATTAGTTTAAAATGATCTTTTTAACCAGTGATTAAACAAGATACAAGCACTAGATACAAATATCACCTTGTTTTGATCAAGAAAATACTATTCCGCGCTTAAAGCTCGTTTTGTTTGCCGTATAAGAATCCTACTGATATAAAAAACTTATATTAGTAATAGTATATTTATATTCTAGAAATGAACTTTACACTACTATTACAACTCTGCAATCCTAATACAATGGTCACTTTTTATAGGATAGAATTTGCAATAAAAGTATACGTATGAATGATAGAAAAGTAAAGTTAATTTGTATTTTTGTATAACATTTTTATGTCTTATAATTCATCGTGTAATTAATAATCCATGAATTATAATATATCTTATGACAATCATTATAATATATGTCCTGCATAACATAACTAAAAGCCAATTAACAAAATATAATTAAGGAGCAACATAAATAAAGGAAACTACGTTACATTTTCTCAGTTTGTGAGTTAAAGATTGCTTTAATTTCATTGATTTTAAGGAGTTTACATTCCCAATAAAAAGCATCTAATTAATCGAGTGGTCCAATAGATAAAACATGAGCTATACTAAAAGAGATAATCTTTTATATTATTGCACAAATCCAAATAGGCATGTGTGTGTTCCCCCATTTTGTGGCAGCTCAGGATTTCAATGAAGATTTTTCTGTTAAACAATGTGCTTAATCTTGTTGCATTCTTACTTAGTTCAGACTTTAGTAATAAAAACCAATTTTTACTAATTACTTTATCGTTAACTCAAATTTAGGATAAATAGTAAAATAGTGTCACGTCTTTTAATGTTCTAGGACAAACTAATTTTGTTTAAAGAAGCTCATTATAGGAACAGAAAAAGGATTTTTCTAGTAGCAGACAAACACAACGAAACCAATAGCTTGACAATTTTTGGCCCTAAAAACCAAGTGGTCTTAATTGATTTGTCTTCTTTTAATCAAATCAACATCTAACTCGAAACTATATTTTATTCATTACATTATACATAATGGAAATTTTTAACCATCGAAGTTCTTAATTATTGCATTGACAGCCCTCAAGTTTGGACCGTTAGTACTCCTTATCAATGTGAATGACATAGTATATCTGAAATAAACTAAGCTACAATCCTCATCTCAATAAGATATAGTATACTCCTTATCAAAGGTTTGTTTCTTGTCTAATATTCTTGTTACATCTTACTTTTGACCTGGCCAAGTATTATAATTACATCAACAAACGGAATACTAGAACCCTAATTACTTACCATCCTCTTTTGCAAAAGTTGGGCATATGACTGCCCAAAAGAAGCAAATTGCATTCCAAATCCTTCAACTTGAGAATCAAACCTCCTTGGTTAATTGGTTTGGTATAGAGTCTATAGACTATAGATTACACAACAACTTTCTCAAACTAATTTAGTACTTAACAAAGAAAATAATAATAATCTTGTAAAATTCATCAGATTTCGAACTCAAGTATAGCTCTGCTCATATCAGACATCCAACATCATTGTGGCATGATTCAGAAATCAAGAGGAAGAAATAATTTGTGTATATATTCTTTTCTTTTAAATTCACAAATCAAACAATATCTATATTACTACATTGATTCGATTTTGTAAAACTTTTTCCCTTCAACTTGAATTCAAGTTAATAGCTTGTTTGGCCAAGCTTCCAAACTCAGCTTATTTTAAAAAACGTTCTCAAAAAGTACTTTGTTTTTGGAAAGAAACAATTTGTGTTTGACTAATTAATTAAAAAGTATTTTTGAGCGGCAATTAGTCCTTTTCACTACTTTTTTTTTTTTACTTTTCAAAGACTGCTTCAAAAAATATTTTTTTTTTTCAAATAACTTAACCAATACCTTAATTTTGGCAACAAAATACTTTTACCCAAAAAAACTTGACAAAATTCTTTTTTGGCCAAACAGGCTATAAAACTAAAATAAAATTGCTCTCTTTTACTGATGATGATGTTTACGTTTCTTTGAATCGCGGTACGAAATCCAGTTCATTTTTCTCTACGAACCATCCGACTTTTGTTCCGTGAAACACATGCACTCTTCGTTCCTATCTTTAAGGGTAAAATAGTAATTCAGCTATGACCCTCACCATTAAGTCCCAAATAATATAAGCAAATAAACAATTCATTCTGCAGTCACTTTCCGTCAACTCCACGGCTCTTCTCCGTTACCGATCGCTGCCTTACTCCTCCTCTTTCCCTTATCCGAAAAAACCCTCAAAATTCCGCTGCCCTAAATCTCACTATATTTCTTCTTAAATTTCGTACAATCAAACCAAAAATACGCACATTTTTTCTTCAATTTCGTCTAAGAAACCTCTAAATTTTATTAAGGTTTTTAGTCGTTAGGGGAGATGGCGGTGTTATTAGAGGAGCTGGTGAAGTCAATAGAGATGTGGCTGAAGCTGATTAAGAAGCCTCAGGAGTACATTGATCCGACCCTTGACCCGGTTTTATTAGTTCCGGGTATCGCCGGGTCGATCCTCAACGCCATTGATAAGAAAACAGGTCGAACCGAGCGGGTTTGGGTCCGAATCCTTGGTGCTGATCATGAGTTTTGTGACAAGTTATGGTGTCGCTTTGACCCTGCTACTGGTAACTTCTCTTTTCATCCTTTTTAATAAGTTTTGGTTATGTACTCTTAAAGGCTGCATTTTTTTGTTTATCTTTATTATACAGAAATAGAAGAAGCTGCTTTTAGGTGTTTGCAATAATTTTCTGATTTATTTTGAAACAGGTAGAACTGCCAATTTAGACCCTGACACAAGCATTGAGGTCCCGCAAGACAGATATGGACTATATGCTATTGATACTTTGGACCCGGACATGGTTAGCTGCCTTGTACATTATATTATGCGTAGTGATAGTTTGAATATTGTAGAAGATTAACTTTTTGAATCATTAGTGTTTGAAAACCCACGTATATAACCGGATTGGAGAAGTGCGGAGATTTGTGCTTATGAAGAATATAAAAAACTGTTGTCTTATTTCGAGAGCGCTATCACAAACTAAACTATAAAGCATTATAACTGGGGTTTTAGGGTATAAAGACGGATGAAAATCGGGATTTATCAAAGTGAGGGGAAGCAACCAAACTGCTTTCCGCTTCTAATTCGTGTAGAATCCTAGTAGTATTACTTCTCTGAAAGTAATCGTATTTGAGCATTTCTTTGTCAACATTACATTTATTTTGAATAATGGAGTATTCTTGTAGGCCGGTATATATTCAAGGCAATACTGTAAAAATACTTCATATATTGGGTTGGTCATTTGTAGATCTTCGACTTGTTTTTCTGCACAGAGATATTGCGTGAGTTCTTTCTAGTTAGAGATGCAGCAAGGACAATTAAGCTTCTTTCATCTGTTAATCATGTACTAATTCAAGGGGGATAACTTAAGTGGACAGATGATAATATTTTTTGATGAAATAATTGGCTTCATTGATAGAAGATGCCAAATATTACAAGAAGCAGAAGCGTCAAAAAGCAAAAAAAAAAACCTGTTAGCTTACTACATATATGCTAACTTAGATACAAAACGCTAACAAAGTTCACAAATGTTTTGGGGGAATCTACAGGGAAACATTTGCCCAGCTAAATAAGAACAAAAGGCATTTAGCTTTTAGGGTGTGGTTAGGAGTTGAAAGTCCATCAAAGCATCTTTTATTTCTTTCATCCCATATGCTCCAACAAATACAAGCAGGTATCATTTTCCAGATATTCTTGATGGTGTTATCAACTTTCCAGCTGTCCCAGCTCTGAACTTCATGTTGTGAGGCATAACCCAGCTAATACCAAAAACAGAGCAAAACATGCTCCAAATATCTGCTGCAACTCTACAATGTAGAAATAGGTGGTTGTCGGTTTCTGCATCCCTTTGACACATGTAGCATCTATTAACTAACTGGAAGTTCCTTTTAATAAGGTTCTCCTGAGTCAAACATGCCTCATAAAGTGCAGTCCAGCTGAAGCAGATGACCTTGGGTGTTAGTCTGGTTCTCCATATTAATTTCCATGGCCAAAGATCGGTAATTCCATTCCTAGTCATTATTAGCTTGTATCCTGCCTTCACAGAATACCTATCATCACTTGCTCCTCCCTGTCTGAACTTATCTGTGATGTGCTCATTTAGTGTGATGCCATGTAGTGCCTCTAGCAGCCGAACATAATCAGATACCTCCCAGTCCTGCAAATTCCTTCTTAGAGTAACATTCCAAATGGGGCCATCCTTATTTTGGATGATTGTAGAGTCGGGATCACTTGTAATCTGGAACAGGTTAGGATAGTCAATCTTTAGGGCTGAATTCCCAGACCATTTATCCTTCCAAAATTTGATTTGTTGCCCATTCCCAAATGTAAGGTGGTGGTGTTCAGAGAATTCCTCCCATAATCTGCGTATGTACTTCCAAACTCCCACCCCATGAGGTGCTCTTGTGAGTTTAGTGCACCAATTGCCTTAGAGTTCCGTGCTTAGCATTGACCACCATCTTCCACAAAGGTTGCTCCTCTTGTGTGTACCTCCAAAGCCACTTCATCAGTAGGCCTTTGTTGTGAATTGCCAGGTCGTTGATTCCCAATCTTCCTTGGTGTTTTGGAAGGATGACCTTTTTCCACTTCACCAAGTGAAACTTATGCTCAGTGCTATTCCCTTCCCTAAAAAAATTTCTCCTTATCCTGTCCAGCTGATTTAACACTTTGCTGGGCATATGGTGTAGACGTGTAGTGACATGTAGTATGTGGGAATGCTATCTAGGACACTATTGATTAGTGAGAGTCTACCACCCATAGAGAGGTATTGCATCTGCCAGGAGGCTAATCTTCTCTCAAATTTCTCTATGACCCCGTTCCATATTGTTGAAGAGTTGTGCTTTGCTCCCAATGGTACGCCTAGGTAAGTGGTAGGAAGTGTGCCAATATTACAAACCCATAATTCCTGCTAGCTCCTCCAAATTCTGTACTTCATTGACGGGATAGATCACACTCTTGAGCATATTGATATGTAAACCTGAAAGTGCTTCAAAAAGAAGAAGAGTCAGATTTAGATGAAGCACCTGATCTCTGTCTGCACCACAGAAATCAGAGTGTCATCAGCATATAGCAAATGAGAGATGTTGAAATTGCTCTGAACTTCCACATCAAATCCTCTTATCCATTATAGTTTTTTGGCCGTGTCTAACATTCTGCTTAACCCTTCCATAGCAAGTATGAATAGGAAGGGAGAGAGAGGATCTCCCTACCTCAAGGCACTTTGTGGTGAGAAGAAAACAACTGGGCTTGTGTTGACTAGGACCGAATACTTGACAGTGGAGATATTAAATTTGATCCACTTGATCCACCTGCTGCCAAACCCCATCTGTCTGAGTATTGAGATAAGATAAACCCAATTTAATTAATCAAAGGCTATCTCTATGTCCAGCTTACATAGAATGCCTGAACCTCCCTTCTTTAGTTACCAGTCCAGGACTTCATTAGCAATCAAAGAGGCATCAGTGATCTGCCTATTCTTTATAAATGCATTTTGCTGATTTGAGACCAGCTTCTCCATCACTGACTTGAGCCTTTTTGCTAGAATTTTTGCTGCAATTTTATAGATACTTCTAATGAGGCTAATTGGTCTGTAGTCTTTGAGTTCCATGGCTCCTTTCTTCTTAGGGATCAGAGCAGTAAAGGAAGCATTGCATGATCTCACCATCCAACAATGATCATGATAATGATTTAGTGCTCCCATGATGTCTGCCTTAATAAAATCCCATGATTTGTGATAAAATGCCATTGTGTATCCATCAGGGCCAGGTGCTTTGTCGGGAGAACATGACTGTATAGCTGCTAAAACTTCTTCCTCCTCAAAGATTGCCTATAGGTTGAGACTTTCTTCTTCTGTGATATTGGCGATGCCTGCAAAGGTGACAGTAGGTCTCCATTCCTCATGCTCAGTGTAAAGCCCCTCATAGAAATCCAGTATCTCCTTTTTAATCTGCTCGTTGTCCTCAATAATTTCTTCTCCCACCTGAAGTCTGTCAATACTGTTGTACCTCCTATTAGAATTTGCGATCTTTTGGAAGTGCTTGGTATTCCTATCCCCATCTTTAAGCCAAAGACACCTTAATTTTTGCCTCCAAGAGACCTCTTCTGCACTTGCTAGCTGCTGCAATTCTGTTTTCAAAGTTATCATGTGAGTGATCTCCTGTTGTGTGAGACTCCTCCTCTCCTGTTCTTGTGCAAGTGCTAGGAGCTCAGTCAAAGCTCTAGTCCTTTTGGTTTCTAATTTTCCAAACTCTTTCCTCGTTCCAGGTAGTAATATCTTTCTTTAAGGTTTTCAGCTTCTGCATGAGTATGTAATCTGCACTACCAATGAAAGAATAGCTTTGCCACCACCCTTTCAATTTCTCCATAAACCCTTATGATTGCAGCCACATGTTTTCAAATTTGAAACATGAAGGGCTGGCATCCCAATCACCACTTTCCAGCATGATAGGTTTGTGATCAGAGATCACTCTAGGAAGTAGTTGCTTCACTGCTTTGAAGGATTCATTCCATTCGGGGGAGATGAGGAACCTATCAATTCTTGAAGCTTGAATGCAGTGCTCTCCTCTGGCCCAAGTCTAACAGGCTCCTTGAAAGGCAAATCTATTAAACATAAGTCCTGTATGGTTTCAGAGAATACTCTCATAGCCCTGGATCTCCTTGTGCAATTGAGCCTTTCCCTTTCAAATCTGCAAACGTTGAAATCCTCCCCAAGCACCTAGTGACCCTCCAATTGACCCCTTACACCTGCAATTTCATGCCACATGACCTCCCTTTCTAGGTTGGTATGAGGCCCATATACCTGTAATGTACCATCTGAACTCCTCCTGAGTACTATCTAAAATGCAAGAGATGGAGAAGGAATCTTGCATATTCTCAATGTTATTCCATTGCCTTCTATCCCATACGACTATAATCCCACCCCTGTTACCGCTTGCTTTCAACTCAACCCACTCGGCCCATCTATTTCCCCATAATTTGTGAACTTCACCTGTTGGCCAATCTTCAATTTTGGTTTCTTGTAAACACATGACATCAACCTTCCATTTACGATCCAGAGACTGAATGGTTTTCCTTTTCCTACTGTCATTCGCCCCCTGCACATTCCAGCTTAGAATTTTTAATTTCATCCAGAAACAGAGCGGTAATGCTTGCCCCTAACCCCTTTTAACTGATGTTTCTTTCTATTGTAATTCAACCCACATATTAGTCTCTTTCTTTCCCCTTCTCCTTTGCATTTTCCCTCCTTCCCCGACTTGGACGGCGATTTTTGCTGTTGTAGCTGAGATTGCCTTCTCTGCTCCATCCTTAGAACTAGGCCCAACAATTCATGTTCGAACCGTTGTGCATTGATCCCAAATGCTTTGCATGCCTTACCAATTGCAATCTTAGTCCACTTCGAAGTTTCAACCACTGTTGGTTTGTATATCCTCTGCATGCTCGTTTCCCCTTCGTACCATGTTAATGGAAGAGCTACAGTAATTGATTGAGAGGAAAAACCTGAATCTAAGTTACTATCAAAGCCAGCTCCTTGTGTGGCGATGGCTGACGACGCAATTGAGGTGAAATTTCTGTTGGATCTTCTTTGTCATCAGCATCTGTAGAGCAGGTCCCTGTGCCTTGTTCCGGAAAGCAACCGGGAGGTGACTAGCTTCTGGAATTTGTAAAATATCGATCGAGTTAGTGCAGGAACCAGTAATTTATCAAAAATATTAGTGTTTGGGCTGGGTTCAGCAGAACTACCCGCCAGATTTTGCTTCTCCTTTAAAAGCTTGGCCTCCTTCACTAGGGTTTTCCTCTTTGGGCCTGTCTTATAATAACTCCTGTCCATATTTTGGCCCAAAATTTGTGGGCCAGATTTAAGATTTTCCTTGCGTGTAATAACCAAGGGTTTAACAGGTGCTTTAATTTTTGAATTAAAGCTGTTTTGCTGCATGCCCACGTGCGTTCTAGGGTTGGCAGGAACTTGTCTCGCTATACCTGCTCCGTCATACCCTTTTTTCAACAACTCGCGGGAGTCACTTTTTTCGGTTGGGCTAGGCTTGACGTCAATATCATCAAGAATTGAAACTTCAAAGTTCCTATCTCCCAAAGACAGATCTACATTCGCCTTAAGTTTACCCTGATTCCTCACGCAAATACGGGCCCAAAAAGATGAACTTTGTGCTTTGTATCCTCGTCTATGCCCACAAATACACCACACTTTCCTTCGATGTTCTTAAAAGTGCTTTCCGACCATGCATGTAGAGGAATACCGAAGGCCTTGACCCATCTATGTTCTGAAACTGTATTCTCGGGCTGCACGCCGGTCGTCGGGGACCACCAGTCCAAGGATAATCTTCTGCCATTCCAGAACCATTCTCCTGCCTTGATTCTGACATGCCTTGATTCTGACAGCTTCTTGTCTCGAGGGAAAGTCGAACAGGAACTGATTGTGATTCATGGAGGTGATTTTAAGGCCAACAGTAACCTTCCATCTCTTCACAAACCATTTTGGATCACTACTGGGTTTGGACTCTTACTGAAGGCATCATTGAAACATCCTACAAGACATTTAGAGAGAAAGTGTTCATTCTCAGGCACCCCATCTGCTGGACCTTTTGTTTCCTGGGTGGTTGGCCATTGTGTGATCTTCGCAGCTTCCATGTATGTCCTGGACTGATTTGTCGCAAGCTGGAACCTTGGATTTGAAGCCTTCACCAGAGATCTTAAAATTTTATCTGCAATGTCCCCCCATCCCTTGTGTAGTCATTTTCAGGGATTATTATTGCAGATTTCCTCCCCCCAGAATGGTTTCGATTCTCAAGAACCTCCCGTAGATGTTGAAATTTTGAATCACTCTGAATGTGTAGACTTGTATCCTTCTGCATCTATTCCCAGTGCTAAGCGTTACTTCTTTCAAAGCTTCGCAAACCCATCGCAAGTTACTTTCATCGATTTTGGTGCTACTTGTAAATCTTCTGCTGCGTTCATAGAAAATAAACCATCTATCATAATCCTTGCTAATATCTCTTAACTTGAAGGACTCGTCCCCCAAGATAAAAATTATTCTCCCATCATTAAGCTGAGAAGAGAGCTTCATCGGGAAAGTTGGTGACCTGGGAGATCGGAGAGGAGAGAGGAGAAGATTTGGCACATTTCCCAATGGAGAGCATTTTTTTCCTATTTGATAACTTATGTCAGCACACTAAATGAGTGCCCCAAGATGATACTATTTAGTAATGAACACAGTAATCGGCGTGGATAATTCATTGAAGAAATCAGCATTACGAGTCTTAAGACAGATTTTATTTTCAGTTCATTGAAAAGAGAAAGCTACCTTGAAGAGGAGTTATTTTAAAGTTTCTAACTGGTAAGGGTGACACAAGGTAGAATGCAGTAAGATTGAGTCCTTACGATGCATGGGCAAATAACTGGTCAGGGGAACTGCAATGGGCTAGGGGCTGGGAAAAAGTCCCTTGAGTAGAGGAGAGAACGAAGGGTTTGTGTTCTGGCAGCCAATTGACCTTTTTCCTGATGATTCTTTTAAGTACTAAAGGCAGTGCTAGCTGTATGTTCTATTGTATTAAGGAGCCTCAATAGAGTAATGACTTTTATGAAATCAGAAGTTTGACTACTTTCCTCATCCTCTTTTGCAGATTATTGGCTCTGATTGTGTGTATTATTTCCATGATATGATAGCTGAGATGCTCAGCTGGGGTTACCAAGAGGGAAAAACACTTTTTGGGTTTGGCTATGATTTCCGGCAAAGCAACAGGTAGCTGCTGGTTATTTTAATAGATATTGAACATGGTCTTGAGTAAAAAAATTTGCTGTTAATTATTTTTCAATAAAATTTATATTAATTAATTTTGCTAATTTATTGAAGCTTTTATTAAAAAAATAATATTGCTAATTGTGCGTGTTTCTCAATCCTCCTTGAAGAATAGAAGTAGAGGTGTTGTTTACAGATTTGATCTCTTGCTTAACAATATCTGGGCAAGGTTAATAACCACATGTTCTGTATGTGGTGTTTCTCCATTATTATATCTCGATATTGTTTATTATCTTAATTTGTAGGTGACGCACTCAGACATTGTTCTATGTCTAGTTTGAACTGTTGCAGAAGTATTATATCTTGTGTTGAATATGTTGCCATATGTTTATTAATGCTGAAAATTTTCACTTTTCCTTTTCTTATTTTCCAGGCTTCAGGAAACGATGGAGTGTTTTGCGCAAAAGCTAGAGTCTATACATACTGCGTCAGGAGGCAAAAAGATAAACATCATAAGTCATTCTATGGGTGGTCTTCTTGTTAAATGTTTCATGGCTCTCCACAGTGATGTAAAGCCTCTTTTCCTGTTCTTATTTGTAGTCTTGCTCCTCCTTCACTTCCTAACCACTCTTCTTTGCCCTAAAAATCTTTATTTATAATTGTTGTATTTGCAGATCTTTGAAAAATATGTGAAGAATTGGATTGCAATAGCTGCACCATTCCAAGGTGAGCAACTCTTTCATCTTTTCTAGTAAGCTGCATTTATCGGAATGATGTCTCCATATTTCAAACTTACTTTTCTATGATCACTTGGAAAGTCTTAAATTCATCTATCTATCCATCCATATACATGTAAGTGCAGATGCACTTCAAATCTATATACATGTAAATACAAATACTCTCTCTCTCTCTCTCTCTCCCTCCCCCTCCCTCTCTCCCTCTCCCTCTCCCTC
>MCJB01048786.1:64926-97876 GCA_002018475.1 Nicotiana obtusifolia
GGGGGGGGGGGGGGGTTATGAACATAGACGTGTTACTAATAAAAACAGCTTGCTTTACTTTTAGCTTACTCACCCTTCAGAATTGGTAGCTTGCCAGGAAACTGATTGTAGAATAATTTGCATTTTGTATAATTATGCCATTATCAATTTGGTGTAGAACCTTAGATCTGCAAGGGATAATATCCAATCTCTTAGGTTTGAAACTAATCTTAGTGTTTAAATTCTTACCTTCCAGGTTCCCCTAACTTAATTCCTCGGTCTCCTTGTTTTATCCTTTTCTTTGACAGTAAGCTGATATCAATTAGTGGTGCCAGTGTTTGTTCAAGCTGTTCTTTTCTGTTTTATTGTTTTTCAATTTGATTTCCTGATTGATGCAATTCTTATGTTGGTTATCACGTCACAGGTGCTCCTGGATATATTACCTCTGCATTATTGAATGGAACGTCATTTGTGCATGGGTGGGAAGAGAGGTTTTTCATATCCAAATGGAGCATGCATCAGCTGGTTTGTATTTCAGTGCCACTTGAACTGCACCACGATCATAAAATTTTCCAGTTTCTCTCTTTCCTCCATCCCTTTGCATACTTTGTGATTTAGATTCCCTGCCCTGTTTGGCTTATAAAAAAAAAAAAGATTCCTTGCTCTGTTTAGCTAGCTAATTGAATATCCTCTTCGATCATAAGAAAACTGGTCAGTTTTCTTCTATGTTTCTGCCATCCTGTGGAGTTTTGTTGTGTATTTTCTTATATATGTTGGTCAATGTAAAAATGTAATTAATGGTTTGCGGAGGCACTGCCTTGCATATTTTTGAAGGCTTTGAATTACCCACTGTGCTGCTCTACGTTCGTAAGGGTGGTTTAATATAATCTCCATTCTAATTATTAGGTGTTCCATTTTGTCCTTTTTTTTGGATAATTTCTTTGATCTATTTATTGGTTAGACTTCAATTGCATATTATGCTATCCATTTGGTCTTGCAACATGGACAAGTTTACATTTTTGTTTGCAAAACATTGCTTTCTTTGATGGATCAATTACATCTGATATTTGGACTTGCAGTTGATCGAGTGTCCATCAATATATGAATTAATGGGATGTCCTGATTTCCAATGGGAACATGCGCCAGTTTTAGAAATTTGGAAGGAGAAATCTAACAGTAATGGGGAGTCCACCGTTACACTGGAGTCATACTCTCCACTGGAAGCTGTATCAGTGTATGAGCTAGCTCTTTCAAATAACAAGGTAAGCTGGACATGGAGTAGTATGTCAAACAATTTATGCTGATAAGCTGGTCAATTCATGAGGTCTCCACATTGCAGGGTTTGTGGATAGGTCATAGACTTATCATTGGTTGAAGTACAAAAGCTTTTCCTTTTTCCCTCTCTTGTACCTGTGTATTGATGGTGGTGATGTTGTTTCTTCTCTTTTGGAGTTTGAAGGGAAACTATAAAATTTATTTGTCCCTATGTTTTTGCAGGTTAACTATAATGGCGAAAAAATTTCCTTGCCATTCAATCAGGAACTTTTGAGCTGGGCTAACAAGACCCGAGAGATTTTGTGCCATGCCAAGGTTCCTGATAAAGTTAAGTTTTACAACATCTACGGCACCAATTACAAGACGCCTCATAGTGTCTGGTACTATATTCTTTCATCAATGTTTGGATTCAATTTTTTACCACTTGTCTGAATATATATGTGAATAATGGCACATATTTGTAGCTTATGTACTGTGTATAGTTCTAATTCATGAGAATTTGTTTACTGAATTGGCTTCTTTGCAGTTATGGAAGTGAGAATGCACCCATTTCTGATCTTCAACAATTACCATTTATCCAGGTAAAATTGATTTGTTTACTTTTGGACTGGCTACTTGTTGCTTTATCTCCACTGTTCCTTGAGCTGAGGGTCTATCGGAAACATACTCTCTATCTTTATAAGGTAGGGGTAGGGCTAGCAAAAATGGCCCCAACCCATTTAACCCGCCCAATAATTAACGGGTTGGGCCATACATATAATTCTGATGGGCTGATTTTGGGCCCAACCTATTCTAACCCGTGCAAACATAGTAGCCCAGTTCAACCCGTGAAACTGCCCTAGCTTCAAAGCTTTCAACCCATTAACGCTTTAAATTGAGGAGATTCATTTGTGACAGTAAAGAGGATATCACAGGGATTTGAAAATGGAAATACTACTTGCCATTCAACTTTTGGTATATTCCCTTTTCAAAATAAAATCTTCTTTTTTTTTTTCTTTTTTTTTTTTAAAGTTATATAAATTAAATATTTGTTCTTTTTTCATGCGTTTCTTTCTCATTAGAGAGAGAAATTTATGTTTGCTCATGCACACAAGTGTTTCACAGCACAGATATATCATTATTTCACTTTGGTATGTATGAATAGTGAGAAAATAAAATATTAAGGTAGCAATTAAAAATCAATTTGGTTGCAACAGTATTATATTTGAATTCTTGAATCTGCAAAACTAGTATAATGAACATAATTACAACTTGGTATCAAATTTGAATGTCCCAATACTAAATGTTTAGTTAATTAGAATTACTAAATCCCTAGCAAAATGAATTTATATAACTATAATAATAATTACTAGGAATAATAGTAAGGGATAATTTTATACAAAACGTGTACAATAATTATCAAATTGATTTAAAAAAGAGATAGAACATCAAGTTTGATCTCCAATCTCTGAGCACATTATTGTGAAACGTGATTACCTGAACATCGAAGTTAATTAATAATTCCACTTATGGGTTAAGTTGGGCTACAGCCCAGTGTTTAGCCCATCTTGACCCAACTCATCTAAGCCCAAGTAAAGTTTAGGCTGGGTTGGGTAATGACCCATTTATTGATTCAACCCATTTTGATCCATCTAAATTCAGCCCAATCCGCCCATTTGCCACCCCTAGGTAGGGGTAAGGTCTGCATAAACACTACTCTCCCCAGATCACAAATACACTAGGCTTGTTGTTCTTGTTGTTACTTTTGGACTGGGCTGACTGGATACCGGTTATGTAGCTTCATTTCCCCCCTTTTTTATCTTCACACTGCTCTCACTAACCAGCATCTTTTTATGCATATTCACAGTCTAACTACATATCGGTTGATGGAGATGGTACAGTTCCAGCAGAATCTGCAAAGGTATACACTCTACATTTTTCCTCATCTAGTTGTGATATGAATAATTTTCTTTTCATTGCCAGAGAGATCTTCCATAATACTTTAGTGCGACTTGTATGCACTGTTTTTAAGTTTAAAGGCATCACAGTTCCTCCCTGAACTTAAGTGTTACATTTACTGGTTGGACCTGGGATGTAATAGGGGAAAAAATTGGAAGGAAAGAAGGGATAAAGCATATATTTGATTGTATCAGATTCTTTACCCTAAGGTCTTTCATGTACTCTTGACATATTGTGTTAAGATGGTTTGTGTAATATAAACTTTTCTCGTTTTTCATCTTTTACTTGCTAAATTGCTATTGCTATTAAAGATGATCATTAGCACGAGATTTTAGCTTTGGATAAATGCCTATGGTTTTATATCTAAATCCTATCCTTTTCCGTAGTTGCATCTTTAAAGTTGAGCAGCTTAGATTTGCGAGAGAGAGAGAGAGCGCTTGGCATTGCATTGTTCTGCCTGGTATCCTTTTGTTTCCTGCTTTTTGATGTTAGAATCTGAACAAAGTTCTCATTGAATAAGAGCTCTGTTGAAAGTCAAGTACCTCTGGGGACCATTGGATATTTTCAGCTGACCTAACCTGCAGACTAATGGAAGATGTGATCGTTTAGGGGTCATTTGGTTGATGGGATAAGGGATAATAATCCCGGGATTAGCTGCGGGGTTATTTTATCCCGGGTTTGGTTGTATTCTCGAATCCGTTTATCCCACAATTGTGGTATTATTCTGTCCCACTTTGAGAGAGATTAACTAATCCTGGGACAAAACACTACAATGACAGAGATGCCCTTCTCCAAGGCTCGTCCCCAAAGTCCTTTAAAAGATCCAAAGGATAACATTGGAAATAAAAGTTTATCCCTAACTTATCCTAGTATACATCAAGCACATGTTTTATATTATACCCCATATATTCCAATTTTACTCCAATGAACCAAACATCTACCAATAAAAATATATCCACTAAATAACTCGGTCACTATTTTATCCTCGTATTGTAATCCGGGGATATCTTGTTCCCAAAAACGACCCCTTACTCTATAAGCTTTAACTGCCAACTGATCCTGACATTCCTTGGTCAAAGGTATATGGTTTAATGTGCTATCTTTTTTCAGGCTGATGGGCTTAATGCCGAAGCTAGGGTTGGAGTGCCTGGGGATCACAGAGGAATCATATGTGACCGCCATGTGTTTAGAGTGGTCAAGCACTGGTTAAGAGCAGATCATGATCCGTATTACAATCCAATCAACGATTATGTTATCTTACCCACTGCATTTGACATCGAAAGGCACCATGAGAAAGGCTTGGATGTAACCTCTCTTAGAGAGGAGTGGGAGATTGTTTCAGAAAGCCAGGATGGCGAGGAGAATGCAACTAGCGGAAAGCCTAAGGTGGGTTCTATATCTGTTTCTCATGTTGGAGGTGACAAAACTACATGGGAAGAAGCCCATGCGATCGTCATTGTCCACCCCAAGAGTGAAGGTAAGCAGCATGTCGAGTTAAATGCCATGTCTGTCTCTGCAAGTGCTTGAAACTTCTTTTACCACTTCAAAGTTCAAAGGGGTTCTTTTGTTGCGTACATATCTGCCTATTCGTTAGGCGATCCCTTCTGTATATACCAACTAGTTGTATTCCTAAACTCACGGAAATGAAAAGCAACGAAGTACTGAACATAACTATGTATATGTATATATGTGCATATTCCAATAACCGTAATGTATATTGTGGATCAATCAAATAAGAGACTTTGTTTCTTACTTGCTCGTACAACACCATCTGCGATTCGATTAATGGTAAGCTGTATATCTAAAGGGTATGTATTGATCACACAAACTCAGTCCAATAAGCATTTGCTAGATTCGTCAGTTTTCTGTATTTGCTGTAAATCATGGAAATTGTTCGTCCATTTGGACTGTTGTGCTTTTCAAGGTATGATCAAAATTTACCCTGCAGCCTTAAAAAGTAATGGCTATTGAGCACTATGGCTATGAGGAGTGGCCGAGTGCAACAGTCTTAAAGGTAAAATCTTTTATTAAGCCATCACCTCCAACTTCCAAGATACAGCTAAAGACTTCTTTCAACTCTTTGTGAAAAGGTTGCGGCCTGTGGAAATATTACGGATCTCGATTATTTGCATAAAGCATGCAAATTCTGATTCTTTGTCCTGATATGATATAGTTTGATCAGCCAAAACTACTGTTATCATAAAATCAAAAATTGAATAGTATTATCTTCTCGCATTTCAATTTGGAACAATCGCCAAAAAAATAAAGCCGGTGTACAAAGTATAAACTAAAGATAGTAGAGGAAGATGGCCCAAGTTAAAGATGGGAGAAACTACTTTTTTTTTTTTGGGGGGATTGCATTTATATTAATAATAATTCCAAAGAGTCAATATTACAAATCAATTATTTCTAGTTACTTAAGTTCCTAAGATGTTTGCCCAAAATAATTCATTTGCAAATACAGGAGGAACTGGTAGTATTGTTGTTCTTCCCAAAAAGTTTGTTTTTGCTCCTTGCTTTGCGATGCATCCTCCACCCTATTCTAATCCCAATAGCGTGCTTCACAACTACTCTGGCCATCCTTTGGATCAACAATCTGCATTCACAAATAATAGAATCATAAATGTTATTCCTTGTGATTAACATTTTTATTATCTCTGACAAGTCTGTGGCTACTTCTAGTAGTGTTAAGCCTTCTTGCTCTGCAATTTAAAGGGTGTTGGTTGTGTGTGGCATGTTCTCCAAATACCCGAGGATTCAATCACCATGGGTGTCCTAAAAACCCCACCAATTCCCCCTACCCCTGGGTTACCTTTAGCTGCCCCATCAGTATTTAGCTTGTAATGCCACCTTAGGGGGGCTTCCACTTGACACTGATAGGGACTATATCTTTAATGTTCCTTGTGCCTGCTATTGTGTAGAATTCAATGGTTTTAGCAACGGTGTTCATAGTGAAGAAGGGATCTTTCCTATTGTTGAATAGGTTATGATTCCTAGCTAATCAAATGTGCCAAAAGCAAAATGGAAGGATAGCCTCCCAGGAGATAGTATTATTGAAAGATATTTCCTCAATTTGTTCCATGTGCTGTGAAGGTTAGATTCATTTATTGGCTTTGATAAGTGTTTTTTGAGGTCAGATCATGCCAGAACTGAATGGCATTTGGATCCATATCCAACTGAAACTACCCCTCCCCATTCTTCATAGGCTTACTGTTGCTGCTAAGTAGGCTGATTTGATGGTAAAGGAGCCATTATGAGGCAGACCCCAAATTAACCTGTCTTCCTTGACAGTGTTTGCGGGGATAAAGATGGGAGAAATTGTTATAGGCTCAGTCGGTACTCTGTTAGAATAATAAATCTTTGCCTATGGTGTGATTAAATATTTTTCATGAATCATTGTCTGACATGATTATAAAAACCATTCTTTTATCAAAAAAACGTATTACGTATCTCATTTATGGGAAAGAATATTGTTATTTGCAAGTGTCTGAGCCTGTGCTCTATATTATAGCCTATTTAGAGCTTGTTTGACCAAACTTGGGAGTTAAAAGTACTTTTTTTCTCTCAAAAGAGTACTTTTCAAAAAATTTAAGCTGTTTGGCCAAGAAGGAGAAATATATTTGGCCAGCAGCAGAAGTAGTTTTTCTGCTTTAGGGAAGAAGCAGAAAATTCTAGCTTCTTCCAAGAAGCAGAAGTAGAAGCATAAAATTAATTTATTCAAGACAAAACTATCCTCACCATAAATTTATATTGTCCAAATTATCCCTTACTGATTTCAATTTTTTCTTTTTATTTTTCTTTCTAGTTTTTATCATTCTTTTAAAATTAAAGATATCATATACATATACATAAATTATATTGTAACTTTCCAAATTCTTTATTGACTTTTCTTGTTTGTGTAATGTTTTGTAACTTTTCAATTTATCTTCTTCTTTTTTTTCACACTAAAGCAAATTATCTACATTCTTCTTTGGATTATCAATTCTCCTCCTACAAATAATCATTAATATTTCTTCTGTTATATGCTATTAGTTCTCGAATCTTTAAAATATTTATCAAATCTAATCTGTGAAAATTACCTACAAATAAGCAATAAATTTACAATAGCATCGCATAATCTATATATATTATTATTAAAAGAAGCTCACAATAGGTCATTTGGCAGCTTAGTACAAAGTTAGTTAGGTTAGGTAATAATTAATTTTTTTAATTTAATTTTTTTAAAAATAAAATTATACATTATGTGTTGTTAATAATTTGTTGCTCTTTTTGAATTTGGATTAAACTATACTTAACTATTCTTTTTACGAAAATAATTTTTTTTATCTATATTTAAAAGTATATTTCTATTTTATTCTTAATGCCATAGTTAAGTTTGACACTCAGAATCATCTAGTTACAACTACCATAGCTATACTAAATTTCATCCTACAATATTCTTCTACCAATAAGAAATTCAACTATTATGCTAATAGAGATTGAGGAAGGATATGAGCCTTCTCATATTCCTTTAGAAATGTAAGGCAAGTCTTCTACTAATATGTAGGCGTTGTGCCATAGAAGTAGAGATGAAATTATTGAGAAATGTTATCATATGTGAGTGGCTTTATTTATTATTTCACGGTGGACTAGCAATATGTAGTAATTTTTGGAATAGACTAAAAATTCATACTGAATGATGTATTTTGATTATTCAAATCATCATGTAACAATAAGTAATTATACAAGATAATATTATATTTTTTGGTATAACTATATATGTAAAATTGATTGAAATCTTTTATATGTATGTTTACATTATGTTTCATATTTTAATTTAAAAAGATAATTAAAGTATCTTACGATAAATATTTAAGTTTATTTTTCTCTTTAAAATAATTATAAGACTTTTGTACTATCCTTTTTGGTATTTGACACTCAAAAGTACTTTTTAGAAAGATTGGCTAAGCACAATTTGTTTATCAAATGCTACAAAAAATGCTTCTTAAATGAATTGGCCAAATACAATTTTTTTTTTCAGAAGTACTTTTGGAAAAAGTACTCAAAAAAAAGTACTTTTCAAAATAAGCAGATTTTGGCAGCTTGGTCAAACGGGCTCTTATAGCCTGTTTGGCTAAGCTGAAAAAATCAGCTTATTTTGAAAAGTGCTTTTTTCCAAAAGTGCTTTTCAAAAAAGTACTTTTGGAGAAAAGCAGTTTGTGTTTGGCTAATCAATTTGAAAAGCACTTTTGAACAATAATTTGTGTTTGGCCAAGCTTTTCAAAAAGTGCTTGATGTGTCAAATTACCAATAAGGACATGAAGAGATTTGCTTAATAGTTAATATTATATAAGTAGATAAATAGTTACAAATTTTATTATTAAAGATATTAATTAAGTTTTTTATTTTATTTAAGTAAAATATAAAATAAAATTGAAAAGTAATTTATTCTTTCAAGATAATTTAAATATATCAAAAAATCATCCAATAAATATAAAAGTTCATCCCAAAAGTCATTTTATACTACTTAATAGTTTAAACTAAGTAAGATTATTTTAGTATATATAATATTTTGCAAATGGTATTTTTGGTTGGAAGAAAAGTCAAAACTGCTTTTGCTTCTGTTTTTGGAGAGAAGCTACTTTTTTCTGCTTCTTCAAAACTGCTTATGCTTCTAGCCAAAAGCACTTTTCTTTTTTCAAAAAAAATACTTGGCCAAACACCTCAAATTGAGGAAAAAAGTACTTTAAAAAAAAAAAAACACTTTTGGCATGTTGAGAAGCTTGGCCAAACTGGTTATTAGTCAAGTTTCTTCCATGGCCAAAAGTGCTTTTTTCCTCAAAAAAGTACTTTTTCCTCAACTTGAGGTGTTTGGCAAAGCTTTTTGGGTGTAAAAAGCGCTTTGGGAGCAGCAAAAGCAGTTTTGGAGAAGCAGAATCAATTTTGATTTTTCTTCTTATCAAAAATACCCTTAGCAAAATATAATATATATCAAAATAACATTGCTTATTTAAACCTAATACTTAGAATTAGTGATTATATTATTGAGAACTCTCCTAATGTATAAATCTTTCTTCTATTTTTTAGAATAAATTTCTAATATATAGTAACTATTAGGGTGAATACTTTTATATTTGTTCAATAATGTTTTGATATATTTAAATCATCTTAAAAAAATTAAAGTACATTCCAATTTTATTGTCATATTTTATTTAATTAAAATGAATAAACTTAATTATTATCTTGAACAATAAATATTTGAGATTATTTATTTATTTATATAATATTAACTATTAAGTAAATATTTTCATGTCCTTTTTCGAAATTTGATATTTAAAGTACTTTTTGAGAAGTTTGGTCAAATCTCAAAAGTGTTTTTCAAGTTGATTAGCCACACACAAAGTGCTTCTCTCTAAAAATACTTTTTTCAAAAGTACTTTTTCAAAATATGCTCAATTTTTTCAGTTTGGCCAAAGATGCTATTAGTTGGCTCCAACTAATTCTTAATAGGGTGAACGACACAATTACTCACAAAAACAGTACTATTTACCCTTACCTATCCATTTATTTTTCTAGCCATCAAAATAATTACCTTTCCTACCTATTGTCCTTTTTATCCTTTTCTTTTTTATTTCTCAGCTTCTTGTCTTTTTTCCTTTTCTTTGTTCTTGTTTTCTGTCCCTTTTTATCTCTTTTTTTTGGGTCCAAATCATATTACTATTATTATTATTATTATCATAACTTAATTTCACAATCAATTTTGGCTCTTTTTTTTTTTTTGCGTTTGTTTGTTTTTTTTTATTTGTTGTTCCTTTTCTAATTTCATTTAACTTCATTTTTATTATATCCTTTTTCTCTTCATAATCTAATTTCATACAGTGTTTTTACTATTAATTATTATTCTTTTTTTTATACAATACGAAAAAATAACTGATATAGTAAATATTTATTCACTTTTTAAATAAAAAAATATAACTAGTATAATATACCTTTTTTTCTTTTTTTTTTAATTCAATTATTAATCTGATATAATATCAGTTGCCACTTGATCTAATTCACTTAATATCACACTGACTGCTGCTGAGCACCATAAATTACATAATCAGATTCTAAGAATCAAAACGTGATTGCCAATGCAAACCTTGATCTCCTTCCCTACAAATATCAGTATACACTCTACTATTAGCAATAACACAATCAGTTATAGAGCAAGAAAACACAATCTACAGCCACCAAATCTCCATATATACTAGTTAGAATAGAAATGATAATTAATATTGAAAAATGAAATAAAAGTATAAGTAGCAAAAAAAAATTTCTAGTACCATATGATACCAATATGGTATACATATATACCAATTGAGTATATGATTGTTCTAGAATATTATTACAATTATCTGCGATTATACTACTGTACCAAAACATTAAAGATTGAAATAAAAGTATGAGAAAATTACATGCTCGCATTGCAAGCCAAATATTCGCAAAGCAACTTCCTCATTCCATATACTAACAGGGTATATAATTGTATGGGGTCGTTCCAACAATTGCCTATAAATATAAAAATTATTATATAATACACATAATCTATGTCCATCAGCACAAAAAAATCCCAGCACTGCAAATCATGTTCATATAAATAATTCCAGAATAGAACTCGCTTAAAAATGTAGCTAAGATAACCAAAAAAATGTTCGAACTACCATATGATACCAATATGGCATATAACTATACCAACATGGTATGCAGTTTTATTGGTTAATTCCCGGCAACTATATGACTATACTATTATTACACAACACACATGCATAAAGAGAAAAATTAAAAAAATAGTGTACCACGTATTCATATAATAAAGTATTTCAAGATATTGTACTATATTATTATTATTAAAAATAAATAAATAGTGTACCAATTAAATGCAGCTAATACAACCAAAAAAGGATTCAACTAGCATACGATACCAATTTAGTATATAACTATAAAAACTATAGTAATAGGGTATATAGTTGTACGGGGTCGTTCCAACAACTACATATAACTATAAAAACTATTACATAATACACAAAATCTATGTCCATAGGTATAAGAAAATCCAACACAGCAAAACATGATCATATAAATCATTTCAGAATAGAATTCACTTAAAAATGCAGCTAAAACAACCAAAAAATATTCCAGCTACCATATAATACCAATATGACATATAATTATACCAATAGGGTATACAGTTCTACTAATTAATTCCAGTATGACTATACTACTAGTACATAATATACATGCATAAAGAGAAAAATAAAAAAATAGTGTACCACATATTAATATAATAATATATTTTAAGATATTGTACTATAATACTATTATATAAAACAAATGAATAAATAAAAAATTAAAATAATTACATAATACATATGCATAAAGGAAAATTTAAATTTTTTTAGATATTGTACTATTCTACTATTACTAAAGAAAAATCAAACAATGTACCAATCAAATGTACCTAATACAACCAAAAAAAGTTCCAACTAACATATGATACCAGTATAGTATATAGCTATACCAACAGATATACAGTTGTACGCAAATAGTTTAAATTTTTTTTTAATTCAATTATTAAACTGAAATAGTATCAGTTGCCATATAATCTAATTAACTCAATTTTGTTCGTCATCGATTATACTTTTAGATATGTTATTGTACCTTCAGCTTAATCACTTCCGTTGAATACGGTTCTACTAAAAAGGCCGTAATAACAACTCCTCTTTTAGGCAGAGATAGATGAACGGGTAACTAATTTTGGTGGAACAGGTATGTATTGTAATTATTTTTAAAATAGGTATAAACGGGTAATTATTTTGACTTGACTAGGTAGTTAGTATAAATTGCTCAAAAATAAATAGATTAATTGGGTTTTGCAAATATATATATAAAAATAAATTATTAAGTTTCCGCTCTTTAAAGAGTTAACATAAGATACAGCTAGCAAGGCATCACCCTTTCAGGTATTAGCAATACTAGAATCATAGTTGATTCGTTACTGAAGTTTAAGAGATTTTTTATTTTTTGATTTAAGTTATATACATTAACAATAATATAAAAATATTTTATACTATTAGTATAGTATTAGTTTTTTATATAACTTATGTTTATTGTAATTTTATTAGGTTACTATTGATATTTATCATAAAAAATTATTTGCATAACTAATCTATAAATATCGTGATTTTGCATATTATAGAAATAAACTCCTTTCAATTTAAAAAAATAAAGATAAAATAAAATAGTTTACGCTAAACTTCCTTTTTACAGGTAAATGCTTGCATAATGAAAGAGAGGAGGAGCTTTGCATTTACATCGGACCCTTTACTATTGAATCAAGGGGAAACGGGTAACAAATTTAGGGCCTATAGGTAAAAAACTTACAAATAGTTTAAAGATGGGCAAAAGCGGGTAAATAACTTGTCTTTGTTAGGCATATAGTGTAGTTTCTCCTTCTTCTTAATAGTCTTAATGGTACGTATTAGTCTTAAAACTAAGATTTCATCAACGCGTAGCGCTATCCAATAGCTTGATTAAATACAAAATAAAATATTCCACTTACCAACTGAACAGTGCAAACATTTTACAGGGGCATTCCTCTGTGCCAAAGCCATGTAAACACTGAATGCTGCTATGCTTATCAAAATAATGATCTTTACAGAAGGAGGCTTACACATGAATTTAGAGTATAATCCAAACCGACGCAAACGAGGGCCTTCTCGAATGAGCCTTGTAAACTCAAAAATAATAGTAATTTTTTTGTAGAATATAGAAGCAGAGATTCATATACAGTTTCTGCTGAATAACTGCAGTTTCTCAAATACTTTTTTCAAATACCTTTTTGTATTGCTTCCCTGGAAAGTTGCACATTCTCTGATCTTTCTTGTGAGCAAAAGAGATGGGTACAAATGGCTAAACTACGACGGCAGTTCATCATAGAACAGTTCTGGGGCTTCCTCCACTTCATAGATTTTGTATGACAGCTTCACAGAAATGATACAACCAGATACAAAATAGATGCAGTTCTCTTCTAAACACATTTCTTACATATTGTACAGCTTAATATCTAACCTAGAGATGTAGCTTCATGAATTAAAAGTGAAAAAGAATAATACTCATATAGGGGGGAGGCTTAAGTTTCTCCTAGGAGCTCAAAATCTTCGAAGTAGGCACAATTCAGTGCGTTGGCACTACCGATATAAACTTGGAACTGAGCCTCCCCAAGACAAATGAAGCATATAAAATGACGCAATTCACCTTTATTTTTGGCTGCCCATGGCGAACTGAGACTCAAGACTGTTTCCTTCTCTTTTGTTCACGCTCCCCTAACTGCAAAGAAACATACATCTCTTCATCTGACCCACGTATCACCGAGAGTCTCTTCAATTCCCCGTTGCCATTTTGAATCTTCTGGCATACTAGCGAAGTACCTGAGACACCTGGGATAAACTGATACTCAACTCTAGGAGTTACTTTATTTCCACTCCGGACGTGAAACTCTTGATGCCCAAGTATTGGAGTTCTTCCTTGGTCGGACTCATCATCAACAGGATCTTGTCGGATGTTTAAATTAATTGGCTCAAAGATCACTTCAGTATTATCTTTCAATTGTATCCGCTCAGCTGGTGACGACTCTCCAACAGCAGAACCAAAAATACCCGCAGCTGATGCATTTCTTTGCTCTTGCAGTGCAGCTAATTTAGAGAAAGTGAATAGATACACAGAGACTATAGAGAAGAAATAATAAAAATGACACAGAAGGAAATTTGCAGGCAAAAAATTAGAAATCCAAGATTCTGAGAAATACCAACCTCGAAGACTCTCATTGGATGTAATGAGATCGAGTTCAAGAAGATCAAGGAGACGCCCCAAGTCAACCCCACTAGTCCAATTCTCTGGAGGTTGGCCAACTTTCAATTTTAAACGACCTCGATTAGCAGTCCCACCCCAAATTATTCCAATAGGTCGTGGCTTCTCCCCATTTGGACTAGTCAAGAGAATGAGGCTACCACTGTCACCTTCAAGATCAAAAGTCTGCTGGTTCTCACCAACAACTAGAAAATCTGTAAAGAAACAAATTCCTTTTTCATCATTATACTCCAGGGCATAGGCCATAATGTTCCCAGTTGTTAGACCGGAGCTCCTTCCAACTTTCACCACTTGCCTACCAATGACGCTACAAACAGGAGACTGTAGGTCTATTTTATTGACATCACCTATCTCTCCTATTCCTTTCACAGATGTCGTTACATTCAACATGTCGAAATCTTCTGCAAATGGAATAAATGCTCCATCAGCTCGAACAAATGTTTCTGCAATATTCACAATGAGAACACATGGGTGTCAGGACCCAATTCAAAACACTACTATTATTCTCAAAGTAAACAATATAACAAACTGACATTTTTCACATTACCTGGATTTGTACCAGCAAATATGTCATACCAAAGATCATCAGTTATGAAGGATGTAGCCCTCTCCACAGCACCTAAATACACCCCAGGCCCCAGGCTAGGTGGCAGGGGATGAAACATTTTCTGACTTGGAAAATCCAAGTCAACTGCAACATGGCGATTTGTAAGGAAACCGACCTGCCTGTTTCCAGTCCGACTTTTAACAATCGCGCCCAAGGTTCCATATCTTTCCTGACTAGCAACCTAGGACAAATGAAAGAGAAAAGGTTGCTTTACTATACTGTTATGTGAAGCCAAATAAATTAAGACAATAAATCTGCATGATCAAGAAAGGTAACTATTCCATCTATCCTAGTTTCCTTTTTGGGTTGTTCAACGAGGGCTTGGTATCAACATTCTTAAAGAGAATTTTTTTTTTCCTTAACGACGAGTTAACTTTTTAATATTATAACTAACTTCAGAAGTTACACTGGTCCCACTGTTAAGTTTATGAAATCTCTAAATCAATAAAAGTACCTCTGTTACCAGTTCGAGGGCCCATTCTCTTCAAATTACTTGCAATTTTAACTCTACTTAATAAAATTTAGGTCCATTCTAAACAGGGAAAAAATAGGACAAAGAAAGTACAAGATTTAGTGCTGCAATACTGAGTCTGACAAAAGAAAGCAGAGGCATATTAGTATTTTTGAAGTTAAAAAGTTATTTAAGCGTAATGGAGGAAATTGCAAACGTCAAGAATATTTTAAAGTCAAATCAATCACTTTCACAGTAGGCTGACATCAAATCCAATTTTTGTCTCTAAATCACAAAAATGACTAGGATTAGATATGCAAGGAAAAGAGGATTAGAAGTACATAAAAATAGCATACATTGGTGGGGCTAGAAAAGCAATCCATCTTAGATCAATCAACCGGTAAACCATTTAACCATTCGTCCACATTGCATAATTATCTTTTTATTATTATGTCTAACACTAAAATATAAAAGAACAGATAGAGATCCTACATTCAAATCCCCCTGCCACCATGAAGAAAATATTTCACATGATAGGTCCAAAAATAGAAATAGGTTAGCAGCGAAGAGACATGTTATAGAAACAAGTGAATAAATAGAAGTGTCTCTTTTAAATATTTCAAACTTTTAAACGAGTTGTAAACACAATTCACCAATTATGATTAAACCATATGATCCAACGGGCCAATAAATATTTTCAATGTTCCATTAGTTACCCAAAATGAACACAGAAAAGAATACATGCCTAAATGTAATTTGACAGGGCAATTAAGTTTAAGAAATTTTTAAATAAAAAAAAACCTTTGGCGTGTAAGGCAAATATATGCAAAGTACCAAAATTGCCATTTTAAATGAGTGGTGGTGAGAGCTCCACATGTCTTTTTATTTTTTCTTTCCTCATAAAAGAATGAACTTTTATACTAAGTGGGTCCCAACAAGTCTATTTCATTAAGGATAAAAAGGATGATAACATTAGCTAATTTTCAAAAATAGAAAGATGTCATTCTTTTTGGGACATACTACAACGGAAAGCATGTCACATAAAATGGGACAGCGGAGTAATGAAGATTGAATCTGCAATGACAGTATGTTAGTCCCGAAAGCCTCTTGATAGTTAACAATCTTAATTCGAAGAGCAGTAACTCTTTGTCTCTTAGTCTTAGATGTCTATTATGAAAGCCATGGCGAGAAATGCGGAGTAGAGATGTTTGAATTCAAATAAAAATAATTTTTTTTTTGAAATGTTACCATTTTCAAAAAAATATATATGTAATTTTTGTCTGGGCTGCAGTATTTCTTCCCTACTTCAGCGGAATGGGCTGGCTCATATTCTTTCAAATTTTCCCCATTTTTCTCCTGGTGTTTGACCATATTTTTTGTTATTAACCCGTTGGAAGGTGGAAAAAAGTCCTCGGAATTGACCCAATTATAGGCCAACTCGATATATGTGAAAGGTAAGTCAAATTGGTCTTCATCTTTACCACCCTTGGTGAATGAACAGTTGAAGTCAGCGTTATCATCGCTGCTATTGTTCTTCATCTATTGCATCGGCCATGGTTTATATCTATTGCATCGGCCATGGTTTCTGTGCTCCATCTCTAGGATTGCGTTGCTAGGATTTGTTATGAGTTCAATTCCTTTCTGCGGTAAAGTCCCAGTAAGGAATAAGAATAATGCCCAGCTTCAATCAGAAAAGCAGATCAATATCCAAGTAGCCTCTAAAGCATTGCCTATTTATCAAAACATATTAAGACACCATGGATGAATTGGCGATCCCACCAGACTCACCACCAATATATTGTATTGCTTCTCATAGTGCAGCAACCAGTTTTAAATGACAATCAGTTAAGCATTGAATAGGTGTTAAGTATATACAACTGACGTATCTTGAGCACACGACTAGCTTCCTTTTGACCAAAACAAACTGCGCGGAGCATTGCCAAATTAGGCCACCTTCCACCATTACCCTCAGAGCTCTCATAGCCAAGTTGGTGGTTACTCCCATCGACCTTGTTTGGCAGTTGAAATGTCGCACCAAACAAGTGTTAAGGAACTCCTTCCTCTTGTCCGCTCCTCCACTACCCAGATTGAACATCCTTTAGTTCTCTACTATGCTACTCCAGAAAATCACATATGCCGTGAAGGAGAGGCAAGGTCCTATGTCCTTATACGATTTAAAGCTCTTCATCTTCTAGTCATTTGAAGAGATTTGATTTCATGAAATCTAGTCGGCATTCTAGAAAGGAGGAGATTCTCACTCTAGAATAGTTCTACGCCTTTAATTCATGTTGCGTCAGGAATTTAAATACACATAATTCTTGATTCAACCACCTTATAAAAAAAAAATCTTGATTCGACAAAGATAACTCTTCTTGATGAAGAAAGAATGAAATTATCAAAACATTTAGATAATAACCAAATACACATGAATGTCTGAATTCATGAATTAAAAGATCTTCTATCTTGTATCAATGCTGTCCCTTAGAAACAAGGTAACGAGAAGAGTCTTCTAGATATGCTTCCAATTGTATAAGAAAAGGACAAAAAACAAACAAACAAACAAAGAGGTGGAAAAAACAGGGTTCTAGTTCTGATTGACATGGAAAACTCGAAAAAATAGTTCCTCAAAGGTCGAGCATAGAATAAATAATATTTGCCTACTTTACATGTTAATATCTCAATTTGACAAAACTCATTTGGACAATCTCTTTGTTATGTAAATATTTGTATATTGCTCATTAGGAAACCACTTTTTAACGTTTTGAAATTTGATGATTACAGGATAGTCGAGTCCTATACAGATTATAAGTCTGTTAAACCACCGGATGAGGAGATTGTGCCCACCTAAAGATGGGGGAGATGATGTTGCAGGGGCACTTGATGTTTAAAAAAATTGAGGTGTCAGAGCAGTCTTAAGATGGTGCTGTAAGGTCATGGATACTAGATAGACTATAGAGAAATCAAGAAATTTATGGTAGCTGGTGCTCTCCTATGTAGGTAGTGCCCGAAGAAAGAGACGAAAATACGGATCAGATAGCAGTGTTATCAAAGGCGAAAGAGCAAAAAAGCTCTAAGGTCTGTTAGGGCTTTAAGCGCAAATAAAGCGCGTGCTTTAATGAAGAAAGGCGCAAATGGAGAAAAACTACAAATATGCATGTGTAGTCCAAGACTAATATCTATAAGCATGAAAACTAAATTTATGGACAAAGCAATTGAAGAAAATTTACAATAAAGTGAAATATCAATTGTTTATTGTCGCCTCTTCAGGATTATGCTCGTTGGCAAGGAAAAGTATGCCATAGAGCCTTGATAACAAGGCTGAAGCGCCCGCTAAGCGAGGCGAAGCGCTCAACATGTTTTGAGCCTTGCTTTAGGGCTTAAGTGCGCCTTTGATAACACTGTCAGATAGATTGACTCAAAAGTCCAACCGTTGGTGTTGCAGCGATTGATACTCACAGTTCATGAAGGTTTTGGAAGATTCATATTGTATGTGCTATATTGGTAGAGTAATTGTATAGAGCACCAGTTTGTCAATACGAATAGTAAATTCCTGAACTATAGACACAAGGATATCCTGTGATTGATGCCCTTGATATGATACTTACACTTTCAGAGATGTGATTTCACTTAGTTATATGTCATTGACGGATTTCACGTTAACAGAATAGATCAATCCCCTCCATTACTTAGTTTCTTCATGTTGATAAATATAGGATCTATTGGAGCTATTACTTATGACGACATTTTTTGCTACAACACTCCCCATGTGATAGAAAAGGATCCAATGATCCTGAGCCGATCATAAATCCCGAGTTTGTCTAAGATTAGCAAGAAAATTCCCATGGCTAATGCACAAGTTCACCTTATATTTATAAAACCATGATTGGTTTTTGAGACCAATCATTTACATAAATCATGAAACCAATATGTAAGGATAGATCACGGACATATCCTTGGAAAAATATCCAAATGAACGCCTAGCTTTTTTGAGTTATGCATATACCAACTCTCATAATTTACTTTCTCGTTTGCTAATTGTTTCTTTTTTTTTTTCTTCGTCCTTTTTTTGAGAATGAAAAAAAAGGACCAAGAAGGAATTCTCACTAGATTAGTCATTAGTGATACGACAATATGTCTACCACGTTCTCATTATCAGACTAGCACACCTAGCAATATCATTTTACTCTAATGGGTGTAGCAGGAATCAAGTCCACCACAATGGGATAAAAGACTTAGATAAAAGAAAAAATGCATCATAACCAACAATGAAGGGATGCATAAGGATAGATCACGGACATATCCTTGGAAAAATATCCAAACTCGGGAATGGGATAAGGTGGAGACCTTCTGAAGGTTTACAATGTTGACATTGTAAAGGGCAGTGACAGGACGTTGTGGAGAGGACCGGCAGTGGAATGTTTTTCCATGAGATCATATTACAAACGTCTGGATACAAGTAAGCTAGGAAACTTTATAGGAGTGTATTTGTGGAATAAGGCTCCCAAAAGTAGCTTTCTTGGTAAGGTGTGCCGCATGGGATGTTACCATGCGGCACACGTTACCAGGAAAAAAAAAGGGAGGCTACTCTAACAGCACATAACTTGAAGAGTAATGGCTGTCTAAAGGTGAATTGGTGTTGTATGTGCAAAAGGAACAGGAAGGACATGAATCATCTGCTCCTTTGTTGCACATTTGCAGTAGCTATAGAGTTCAGTGTATTCCTTGAGTTCTTACTTCTCGCCAAAATCAGCGGAGGAGACCATAGTAACATGGAGATTGGAAAAAATAGGGAAACAGATGAGGAAGTTCTGGCAACTAGTCTGCGTATGCATTCTTTGGACGAACTAGGCGAATAGGAACAGATGAATATTTGATGAAGTTGAGAAATCTACATAGAGGTTTTTTTTTGGGATGAAGTAATGGGACTATTCAAAAGCGTCAAGAAGATGCATAGTGAAAATTGCATCTGCTCATTTACAACAGTTTACACTACAACTAAGGGAAATCAACATAGAGGATTAAGAGTCTAATATTTCACCTTCACACTTTTGGTGTAAAGAAAACGTCCCCAAGGTAGTTGGGTAGATTTTCTGGAAGCTCAGTGCTTTCTTTTTTTGAAAAAATGGAAACTGGTTTTACATAAGGTATATACTCGTACATACAAACAGTTACCTGCTGAACCTGTCGTTGCTAGATTTTTTCCCCTTTTTACTTCCTTAATGCTAGAAAAACCAAAATAAGGATGTATATGAAATCTCATTTAATTAGAAGTTGTCAACAACTTGAATTGTAAGACTGAATTGCATTTCCCAGGAGTTCAAGACCCTCGGCCCGGCAACTCATAATTTTCCCTTTGTGGGAGATCAGTGCTAGGTGCTGATTGATTAGACGTGAGGCGGCATTAACAAGAGGCTGGAGGTTTGGAGACAGGCCCTTGAGTCTAAGGGTTTCAAGTTGAGCAGGACAAAGACAGAATACCTGAAGTGCAAGTTCAGCGCCGAGTCGAGGGAAGCAGACATGGACGTGAGGCTTGAATCGCAGGTCATCCCCAAGAGAAGCTATTTCAAGTACCTTGGGTCGGTTATCCAGTGGATAGGGAGATCGACAAGGATGTTGCACAACGTATAAGGGTGGGGTGGATGAAATGGAGGTTACATCTGGAGTCCTACGTGACAAGAAAATGCCAGTGATGCTTAAAGGTAAGTTCTATAGAGTGGTGGTTAGACCAACCATGTTGTATGGGGCAGAGTGTTGGCCGGTTAAAAACTCACATATCCAGAAGATGAAAGTAGCAAAAATGAGTATGTTGAGGTTGATGTGCGGGCACACTAGGATGGATAAGGTTAGGAATGAAGATATTCGGAAGAAGGTGGGCGTGGCTCCGATGGATGACAAGATGCGGGAAGCAACGCTCAAATGGTTCAGGCACGTGGGGACTAAGTTGCTCCGACACGGCAATTTAGGTATCACACTAGTGTCGACATGACACTAGTATGGGTGTGGATGTGGGATCCGTCCCGGATCTGGTCAAACAATTTTAGGTACTTTGACCACGATGGATGGAAAACTTCCAGACGGGATACAATTTGATTCCCAAAATCAAAACCAAAACAAGGGTAAATTGGAAGAAAATAGCATAGCTTATCTAGGAAATCAATCCTTTACTTATCTACAACTTGAGAATAAAAAAAAAAAATCCATACTTTACAAGCTATGCGTAAGTGTTCCACAAATTTTCTCATAATTTAGAGATATATTTATTTTTTTGAATTATTTTTAGCCGGATCCCCGCAGCCGTATACATACTACGATCCATATTCCCGAATCTTAGAATTTACATCTCGTAGATCCGACCTCCATATCCGTACCCGTCTCGGGTACCCGCACCTGTGTCCGAGCAACTTAGCGTGCGGAGGAAAAGCCTGAATACCCCAGTAAGGAGATGTGAGCGGTTGGCTTTGGCGAGTACGAGAAGAGATAGAGGACGGTCCAAGAAGTATTAGGGAGAGGTGATCAAGAAGGACATGGGTGGCTTCAGATTTCCGATGACATGGCCCTTGATAGGAAGGTGTGGAGGTCGAGCATTAGGGTTGTAGCTTAGGAGGTAAATGGAGCACCTTTCTACTTCGTACCGGGTGAGAGGCTAGTCTGATAGGATTGTGTCCTAGACTGCTAGTGGCTATTGTTGTGTCCATACTATTCTTCCACTTTTCATAGTACCGAGCGTTACTTACGTGTTATTGTTATTGTTTTTCATTTATTTTCTGGTACTTATGATTTGTTATTATTTCTATGGTTTCTGTTGATGTTACTGATATATTGTCTTTTTCGTCTCCTTGAGCCAAGGGTCTATTGGAAATAGCCTCTCTACCCCGTTGGGATAGGGGTAAGGTCTATGTACACTCTACCCTCCCCAAATCCCACTTGTGGGATTTTACTGGGTTATTGTTGTTGTTGTTGTTGGGAGAACAGTGCTAAGCACTTGTAATTTTTTGACACCATCTTGATGCATAGTAATGTAAGGACATTCTCACACACACACACACACACATATATATATATATATATATATATATAGTTTTTCATAACCAAGAATAGTCAATTACCTGGGAACCAGAACCAATGCATGGATCACTTCCCCGCAAACTCTCAACAAGTTCAGTATATAGCTGTTCCTTTGGAGTTGCTGCCGGTGCACCAAAGTATGAGAACTCCACAACATCAACATCACACCAAACACCACCAGGTCCCTACCCAATTACAAAAGATTCATCAAGCCCAAAAGTATTGGCAGGACAGTTAGACATCTGAAAAGGTCAATGAATCAAAGTTGGCCCTGACACCATCATTGTCAAAAGAACAAAAAAAAGTTAATGAATCTGCAGATCTTCTCCACATTGAGATGCAGGAATTTTAACTGTTAGGTGAAATTCTTTTACTATTTAACCATGTTCTTAATGAAGAACAAGGACAGATAATGAGAAAAAATGATAGGAAACCTTAATTCATGAGTGCCACCTAAGCAATATAATTATTACATTAAAACTACCAAATGCAAGTACAGGGGTTCCAACAAGATTAAACCTCGAGAAAAGCTGGTAGACATTGGACACGGCTGAGCCATTGCCTGTGAACTTTTCTGGCAACAAAGACAAGAATAGCTGGTATGTCAGTCAAATCACCTCGCCGGATACGAAATCCGATTGCTGTACCAAGACTAAAGCGGCGCAAGTTTTTGCTATGGAATGCCCTAATGGTCATAACTTCAAGCAATGTCGTGGCTTGCTGTCCCGAGGGAAGCCGCCCTAGGGTTTCAGGTAGAACCCCCTTCTGAAGGTTACCAAAGTAATTGGCCCGGTTCTCAGCTGCATCCAAGTGGCTAGGCCATGAGAAGTAGGCAGCATTGCTCTCAGAGAGCTGACAACCTGATGGAAAGGCTTGCAGTGGTGGTGGACTTGACAAAGGCAGGTTTATATGGTTACAACAGTTCCTCTCCAAATCCAGGGCTGACTCCTCTGATTTCTCGGATCCAGAGTGATTGAATCTCAAATCCAGTCTATCCATCTTTTTAACTTTCCTGTCGATAATTCATTAAAACATCTGCTTAGCTGCAAAAGCTCCCCCTAAGATTCAACCTTGAAAGGAAAAGTTCTATATGAAGTACTAGTTCCATTGATTCGACTAAGCACAAAACACGATAAAAATAGTAGCATAATAACATAATTAACCTTACCGAATCCATACCGAGGCACCTTATAACATAGTAAAAATCAAAGCAATCAATATACTGCACCTGGAATTTACATTAACATGAACAAACATTAGCAAGAACAGAAAGAGAAAAAATGCTAAGAATATTCCAAAACCAACTAAAAGAAAAACAACTTGTGCATTTCAAGATAAAAAAAGTCAGAAACCAAGAAGCAATTTTGTAAGCAATGGGTCAAAATGCACCCTTTATTTGTTCTCACCTCAGTATGTAACACAATAACTGAAGCTAGCACAGAATAATAAATACAGAAAAGAGCATCTCTTGCACGTATAAAAGATAAAACAAGTCCACACAGTTCAAGAAAGTCAATATTGAGCAAGAGGGGTCAAGTTAATTTCAAGTGATAGAATTAAGCAAAATCCATATCAAGAAAACCTATAAAGATTGAAACTTTACAATCAAATTGAAAAGAAACCTGACCTGTCAGCAACAATGGAGTGAGTTCACTGAAAAATCCCCAGAAAAAAAGATATTTTGATGCCCTAAAGACTTGAAGAACAAGTCCACCCCTCCACCTCCAAACTCATCCAGGAAAATAGTTTGCTCAATTGAATAAGCCCATTATATGCTAAGTCATCTGCAGTAGAATCACAATCCAAATGCTCTATTTGTCCTTGCCTTGTGCTTGTGCGCGCGTGCCTATCAGTCTCTCTCTGACTCTTTGTGTGTGTGTGTGTGTGTGAGAGAGAGAGAGAGAGAGGTGTCAGAAAACGAAAACGAAAGAAAAAGAAGAAACAGTCGAGAAACGAAGAGATTTTATTTTGAGAAAAAGAAATGGAATAGTTTTAACTTTATATATACACCAACACCGTGCATAAAAAACTTTTATTTGTACCATCAGATCAAAAGAAGTGAGATTTATAATACTATAAATAAAACAGAATACTTGCTAAAATTGTTAAAAGTCACCTGAAAGTGAAATGTTAGTTAACCTTAACGAAAAAACTTATTACCAAGTGTGTCTAGCATACATTAGTGATGTAAAAAAAAACCTACTAGTATTCGCTATGTGTTAAAAGGAAAAAGAAAATCTAAAAAAGGAAAACAAAAATAAAAAATGTCCAAAAGCAAAGAGAGGTTATTTTCAAAAAATGAAGAAATATAGATTATCAATCGTATTTATTTCTTTTTTTAGCAAGTGTATCTAGTAATACTGTATTGATGCAAAAAGTGCTTATTGTTTATGTTTTTTTTTAAAACGTTTTTTTCCTATTTTCTTCTTCCCTTTTTGCTGTCACTGTCATTCTTTCTTTTCCTTTTCGTTCTACCCTTTTGATTTTTTTTGCCATTCATCATTTGAATGATCACTACACTACTCTACATTACATTACATTACACTACACTACATTACATTGCACACACTACACTGCATTCACTGGAAAAGGGCAGAAAAGAGTGCAAAATAATGATTATCAAAAGTTAAAATTTTATTCTTCTTAATAGTAGAATAATTCTCCTTTTTTTATTACAGGTTAAGCTTCTCTTTTTATGCAGATAATTTTGTTATTAATGTTAGATTTAAGTTCTATTTCCAACGAAAAACTTAATTTTCCAAGCAGTGGATTACCCTGTTGAAAGATTCATATCTACTGTCCAGGGGCGGAGCTAGAAGTCGACGTATGCGTTCGTCCCAATTTAATAGTATTAGTCCAAACTCTGTAATAGTATTAAAAAATTCATCATATATATATATATATATATCAAATTCAGAATCAGTTACTAAAGTTTAATGTCATTATCCTAAAATTTAGAATCCATAGCGTTTAAATTTTGACTTTGCCTGTTTTTCTTGTGAAAAGTTCTTACCTATTATAAGCATGTTAACACAAAAGAGGGCAGCTCGATGCGCTAAGCTCTCGGCTACGTGTGAGGTCCGAAAAAGGATCAAATCACAAGTGTCTATTATATGCGACCTTATCTTATATTTTTGCAAGAGGCTATTTCCACGTTTGAAACATAAGACTTCCTTAAAATTTGCATATGGCAGTGAGAAAAGAAATAAAAGAAAGAATGAAGAGAATATGATTTCTTGGATACCATAGTAATAATTTTTTTGTGGGGTGAAATTAGGGTCCCATCCTTATTTGCTCCCCAAAAGTTGCACACTCACTCATCTAATAATTCAATTCCCACTTATCAATAAGGGAAGGAATGGGTAGGGGCCTGGTTTTGTACTCTTCCTTGTATTCTAAATTGCTGAAATTAATTTTCTTAAGTATATTGATATGATTCTTTTTTGCTTCTATTTAGTTACAAGATATTCATCATTAAACATTGCAATTTCTTGGTCTTTTCATGAAAAAGGGCAAAAGATCATGACATTTTATTTGAGGATCCAAAAGTGTTGTGGCTCACTAATCCTTAAAAGTAATTATTTTATTTCGCACTACCTTCTTTTGTACTAAATGTAACATATTATAACAAAAAACTACAAACTATTATAAAAATTAATTTATTAAACTGTTACCCCTTCATCTCAAGAATAAGAATCCAGTTTTGGTCCTACGAAATATTTGGATGAAATCAGATATGAATAAATTTGGTCATTTGAAAATTATATTCAAGAATAGAATTTAATTTTTTTGGATTGAGAAGATTAGATGATTTTAATTTCCTTTAATGCTAATGCTCCAAGAAAAAAAAATTACGATAAGTATGATGGCAATGTAGAAATGCCAATACCAACAAAGATTTTGGTGGTCTGGTAAGTACCTCATCTCTTAATTTTTACGGGTTGAACCTTTAGTATGTAATTTTTTTGTTAGAGAACACTTTATCTCTTCATATAAAACGTTTCGACATGAATTTAAATTTAGTTAAACCTTAATCCGGATATTCAGTATGGTAAAAGCACTTTTTATCTGTTTTTCACCCTCTCTTATTACTCTTTCTTCTCTCTCTAGCACACATGTCCATGATATGCTACGTCCATTATACCCCTTTACGAAGCCTATTCCCAATTGCTGCTGGTAGACCTACCTTTTTTGAAAAAATATTTCAATTTCTAGAAGTTATAATAATAAAATCTCTCTCCCTGTCAAGCAGCTGTCACTATCTTTTCATTATCTGCTCATCTTTTTTCACTATTCACTTCTTTATGTATCTTTCAATTATCAAATCATTATCACTCTACTCCTCCAAAATTAAAATAGTTGTATATAATACCCCATAAAGTTTTCCAATATTTTTATGGTTAAACTATGATTTGATTCATCTTTCATCATGATCTCCCAATAGTTGCCCAAGAAAGATCAAAAGCAATGTTTCCACAAATTGTATTGTTTCCATTTATTATAAGCTATCTTTTGGTTTTATAGTCTAAGAATTTTAATTTTTAATTCCATAAAAGGCTCCATCAGATTGTGATATGGTGAGGTAATCCAACGACCATATTACTATATTTGATTTTCTTTCTTTCTTTATCTTTTGTCTGGCGAAAATTTAATGACGACTTTGATGAAAAGGTATAGAAGAAGTCTTTTCCCTAATAATCAGTGAGTAATACGGAAGGGGAAAAAATATTGCCTTGACCACGCAACCTAGGGTGTGTTTTACTTAGATCTTTTTACTTGGGATTCAATTGTTATTAATTAGAAGACCAGAAGTAATAACTCTGAGCTTATTTTATCAGAACTTATTTAATATTATATGCTCAATTAAATCTGACTGTGATTACATCTTTTCCAAGCGCGTAAGGATTAAATTTAAAAGGCCCGTCTGCTATAAAATCGCCACGTGTTTTGCAAAATAAGCCATAAAAAAGGGTCCGAAACGTTAAACTCAGCTCTTTTATTTGAACCCATTATCTTATCACTCTTTTTAAACTTAAAGGGACTATCTTCCATTGTCGAAGAAATTTCTCTGATTTTGCTCAAATTGAAGAGGTGAGTTTCACTTTATAGACTATAAATTACTAATCTTTAATCAATTCGATTTCATAACCTTTATTTTAGGGTTTGAAATTTCTTCCTTAATTTTTATATTTTAGGAATTAGGTTTATGAAATGGCAAATACCAACTTGAATAGACTTTGTATGGACGATGAAGACCCACTGCTCAATGTTGAAGTGCGATGCAAACATGAAATTTTGTTACAAATGCAGACTTCTTGGTCGAAGCGTAATCCTGCTGAAGATTTCGGTCTTTCCCTCACTTTGGTATATGTGTTCATTTCTAACCCATCTATTGTGGTTGATTAACTTTGTGTACTGTCATTAAATTGATTCCAATTTATGAAATTTTCACGCCAAGAGTTGTAAACTTTTTCAATGGAGGGACAATGAAGTTGATGAAAGATCGAAGTTTATTCTTCCAAGATTGTTCGACAAAATTAAAGAGATGGAAGAAGATTTAGTACATTATGACAGCCTCAAGATGCAGTTGGTTGAGCTTGAAAGTCTGAAAAATGCCAACATTAATTTGGATGTGACTGACGGTGAAAAAGAGAAGGAGGCAATGGAGAAAAAGAAAAGGACATGGTGTTGGTTTAATAGGAAGCTCATTTTGTATGTTGTGATTTGTCTTTGTTGTATGTGTTGATTACAGCCTAATCCAAGTTGGCAACTTGGAGAATGATCAAATGAAGCTGCAATAGCAGTTTTACTTTGTGTTGTAGCAATTATTTAAAAGTGCTCAATTAAGGTTGTAATAACTCTGTTTTGTTGTCATTGTAGTATGTAACTTCATTTTAGTATATGCTATGTGGAAGTTAATTATGTATGAATTGCTCACTTGGTATGATCGACTCCCAGATTCTTTCAACTACTATATATAAGTCACATTGAGATTTTGTGTAAATGGCAAGACACCACTGAATTTCATAGAAATATAGCTGCAACATTCCATAAATACCACCAAAATCAGTCAACAAAACATCAAATGTACTAAGGCAGCATTTGAAAACTAATACATTATCGTTCTAAAAAGATAAAAACTGCAGATTGCAGTCAATAAAAATAACCAAATGTCTGCTTGTAGTCAACCAAAAACATCAAAATAATTGTTTGCTTGTAGATTGCAGTCAACAAAAATAACCAAATCTACTGGGGATGTACAGAATACTATTCCGGCTTAGGTTGTTTGAACGACCAATCCTTGTTTGAATTCTGTGTTGCCCTCTAATCTCTTGAAGCCTTCTTTTTGTGATTGCTGGTTTCCCCTTCCATTTCAATCCACCACTTAATTTGAAACTAATGCCACCAGTTACATCAACTGATCTTGTTATCATTGTTGGTCCAGTAGATACTATTCTAGTACTTGGCGTGGATACTATTCTACTACTTGGCATGCTAGGCTATAGAGAAAGAATAACTAAATAAGTTATCACAAATATACAAAACATATTGAATATCACAAAGAATATACACTTATATTCAAAGTTTTGAAGCCATTTTCAGCTTGAAACACACCCATTCCCGTCACTCTTGGCCTTTTAAATTGCTTTGTATTCTCCACACCCTTTCCCTTTCCTCTATTTAGTGTAGCAGTAGAGGCATTAGGTGCTGATGATGTACTAGGTGCAGAATATTCAAACCAACTGGCTAGTGAATGATGAGCAACAGATGTTGCATTAGGTGCAAATGGAGTTGCATTCTAAGATCCTCCTCTTCCCCTACCTATACTAGATGCAGCTGTTGCATTCCTATATACTCCTCTTCCCCTACCTCTACTAGCTGCAGCAGATGTTGCATTAAGTATAGCAGATATTGTATTATTTGGTCTGCCTCTTCCCCTTCATGTACTAGCTACTTGAATAGGTGCAGTTGATGTAGCAGCAACAATAGAAGTTAGAATATTTGAAAATTCAGCAGCAGTAGAGGCATTAAGTGCAATAGATGTTGATTTTCTAGGTCTTTCTCTCCCTCTTTTTGCAATAGGTTCAGCTTCTATATTTCTTGGTTTCTAACAAATAATAAACAGTAAGATATAGTGTTTGAATTTAAAAGAAATTGGATACAGTTAGTTATATTATATTACCTTTGGTCTGCCTATATTTCTTCCTGAACCTGATGCTTCTGCAGCAGTAGAAGTTACATTTGATGGTGCAATAGCAGTTCCTGAACCTGATGGATCTGTAGCACTATTATGACACCCCCTCTTGTTGTGACCAACACCCTTGCAGATGCTATACCTCATGACAAGTCCAGTTTTAGGCAACTTTACATATTTTTTTTGTTTCAGTTGCCTCTTTTCTCCTAACCTATTTGGGCCTGCCAGGCATACTTTTCACCACTGGTGGTGCAACAGGAGGGTTAGTAGATGTAGGCCACATTTCCATACTATTGAGTGGTTGAAGGAAGTGAGATTATGTCATCAAATATGTCTCTTTCATGTAGCAGTTATCAACATAGTCAGTTGGTTCATACCTTTTATAGTAAATTGCAGTTATGGCATGTGGACATGGTATCCTCTTCAACATCCAAGCCCTACAACTACAAGTATTATTTCTTAGGCAAACAGTATGTTGGTTTGTTCCCTCCCTAACCTGATATCCTGTATTTCCATTAAAAAAATTGTACACATCATTGACTTTTCGATACTTTCCTTTAAGACCTTTAATGCCATTGGAGAAATGTTGTAGGACCAAATATTTGCAAATTCCCTTAACTTAGCTATTCTAGTCATCATCTTGACTCTTATTTCTTCAAGCATGATAATGATGCTCTTGTGCCTTGTAGCTAGGATCCATGCATTAAAACGTTCAGCCATATTATTATCTACTACATCACACTTGACTTCCACAAAAGATCATCACATATGTTCTTACCAAGCATACTGAGTACTTTCAGGTTTTTCTTGAATTCAGCCTCATATATACTTCTACCACACTTCCAGAACGACATCCTTCTCTGAATCCCTCTTCAATTCTTTGACCAATTTGCAAGGATGTGTTTGGCACACATCCTATGCTGTCACGACCCCAAACCCAAATCCCCTCCATAGGATGTCGTGACGGCACCTAGTCTCTAAGACTAGATAAGCCTAACAATATGCGGAAACATCAAATAACAACTTAAAATTTTAAAACTTCAACAATTTCACCAATAAACTATAAGCTCAATACGTACAATTCTCCCAAAATCCGGTGAGATATAAGTTACAAGCTCTAGATACAATACTGAACAATCCTATACATCATTGTTTATCAAAAACATAAATAAATAAGGAAAAACAGGGTAGAAGGGGACTCCGAGGCCTGCGGACGCGGGCGGGTGTTCCTTGAAGTCTCCAAGCAGCAACATAACGCACTAATACCGAGGCTGATAGGATGTACCTGGATCTACACATAACATGTGCAGAAGCGTAGTATGAGTACACCATAATGGTACCCAATGAAGACAGCACCTTCAAATCTGACCACTTCATGATCACATTGTTTCCGATGTCTAAGTTTTGTAGTTTCATATTAAAAGCTAACTCATTGGGAAGTGTCTTAATATCATTATTAAACCACATGACTTCTAGTAGTTCCCTTACTAGCCACATGTATCAAGATCACCTTATCTCACTGCATGCGTTTCAACACCCATACTTTATACCACCGCATGCGTATCAATAATGACAACGGCACAGCAGAAACCTCATGCAACAATAACAACCGCATGGCAAAAACCTCGTGCAATCAATAACAACTGCAGGACAGAAATCTCGTGCAATAATAACAACAGCACGACAGAAACCTCGTGCAAACAACCAAGCAATCACCTCAACAATAACACGAAAGCCAAAACACAACAACTGAATATATGATATTCCAAGGATAGCAATTTCAAGTAAAGAATTTCCACAGTTAAGTAATGAATACGAAAATCAAGAAAAAGCAAGTAATTCAACTAAACAAGTGATACAAGTTGCAAATAGGAGATAAGATAAGCAGACATGTGAAATTAGGCTAAACATGATGGCTATAACGTACTAAAGTAACTCAATTAAGGTATGAAAATGAAACTACGTCGCAAAAATCAAAATTTCAATATTTAGCCCGTGAATGCACTTGCCACCTTGCGTACACGGCCTTCACATATCACAAATTAGCACTAAAATACCAAATCCAAAGGGGAATTTCCCCCACACAAGGTTACAAGTTACTTACCTCAAACGAGGCTCAATCAATCAATTAGAAGGCCTTTCCCTCGATTTTCCAACTCCAAACGTCTCGAATCTAGCAAAAATAATTTCATACTATAAATATAACTATAGAAAATTAATTTACATAATGAAATAATGTTCTTAGCTAAGAATTGAAAAATCGTTCCAAAAAGTCGACACAGGTCCAAGTCTCGGAACCTGACAAGATCATAAAATCCGAACACCCATTCGATATCGAGTCCAACCATACAAGAATTATCCAAATCCGACCTCATTTAGCCTTTCAAAATCCAAAAGCTTGGTCTAAGAACTTCTACACTATTTTCCCAATTTTAAACTCCAAAATCATAATTAAAAGGTGTAATTAACAATAGATTCATGGGAATTAATCAAAAACGAGTCAAGAATCCTTACCCAAATACTTCCTCTAAAAATTCCTCAAAATCTCCCCTTAATCCGAGCTCTCAAAGTCCCAAAAATGAAAATGAAGCAAACCCTCAAAAAATCCTCTTTTCTGCCCAGTTATGTCGCACCTGCGACCTTACTACCACATTTGCGGCTCTGCACCTGCGGAATTTCCATCGCAGGTGCAGTTATGACTGAGCCCAGCACACTTCGCATCTGCGAGGGTAGGTCGCACCCGCATGCGCGCCTGCGGCGATTAAGTCGCACCTGCGACCACAGTCGCTCCTGCGCATCCCCTCACCGTAGAAGCGATGCCGCTTCTGTGGAACCTTTTTACGAACCTGTGAGCCCTTGCCTGGGCTGCCTTCTCCGCCTCTCTGTTCAACTGCTCGCACATGCGATTCCGCACCTGCGTTCAATCTCTCTGTGGATGCGATGACACCATAACTAGGAGCTTCAGCATTTGCACAAGTCCAAATTTTGATCCGATATTGATCTAAATTACCTCCGAGGCCCTTGGGACCTCAACCAAATATACCAACAAGTCCTAAAACACGATGCAAACTAAGTCGAGGTCTCAAATCACCTCAAACAACATCAAAAACACGAATCGCACCTCAATTCAAGCCTAATGAACTTACAGAAAAACTTCTACATTCGATGTCGAACCCTATCAAATCAAGTTCGATTGATCTCAAATTTTACACACAAGTCATCAATGACATTACGGACCTACTCCAACTTCTGAAATCGGAATCCGACCCCAATATCAAAAAGTCCACTCCTGGTCAAACTTTTCAAAATCTTCCAACTTTTCCAACTTTCGCCAGTTAACGCCAAAACGGCCTACGGACCTCCAAATCAACATCAGACACGCTCCTAAGATTAAATTACCCTACAGAGCTATTGGAACCGCCAAAACTCCATTCTTGAGTCGCCTTCACACAAGTCAAACTAAGGTAAACTCCTACGACTTATACTTCTAATTTAGGGATTATATGTCCCATTTTACTCTGAAACCAAAAATCAAACCCTCCCCCCCCCCCCC